>QVOA01017228.1:0-20530 GCA_014825685.1 Pseudomyrmex cubaensis | reverse complement strand
AGACCTCGAGACGTGGCAGGATGTAAGGAGGCTACCATCTCGAAGTAATTTTTGTAATTGTGAAGTAATTCGCGCTTCCTAGCTCTGGGGGCATTGGTTTCGGCAATGTTAAGTTATAGTGTTTTTTTTTATATATGCAAGCGCATATATATTTTTTTTTATATATGAGTGCGCTTGTTACTTGTTCGATTTTTTATTTACGCCAAATGTGTTTTTGCATTTGCAAGTTGTATATTTGCTTGGGATCGGTTATTTTTTCGTTTTTTTTAGAAGTAAGATTTTGTGGTGTATTTTTTTGCAGCGTAAGTGTTTGAGATTAGTAATAGCAAGTGTCAGGTCAAGGAATCTATTGGCGTTTTGTCGACGAGAAACAAGAATTCTTTAGGTGTTACACAGTATTTATTGTATAATGTGTAGAATTGTGTGTATATTTTTCCGTCTCACTTTGCACAGACTGCGGACTGTCATATGCAGGTAGCATGGTTTGCATATGGTGTGGTTAAAAAATATAGCACACGCATGTACACGGGTATCTTGTACGGAACGACAACTTGTGGACGTAGCACGGAATAGAACCACGTTTAGTTGTGGTGTACGCATCGACAAGTCGCTCGCTGACATCGCTACGTAGTTGTCAATGTGCACCACCGTGGACATTGCGCTGACTTATGGGGCGGCAAATCGATTACATAGGTTCTTATTGGCCTGGCCGCTCTCAGGCTTTTCTCTGCTAGAACTTAACAAATCGTCCCGAGCGGCGTCATGTCGTTGACATATTTCCGAATTTGCGAGCGAAATTTCGTTTCATGCATGTTGTCACCGATAGTTTTTGTCTGAAAAAAGAGCGTGGTTGATGGTCATTGACGATCGGCGTCAACCGGCCGAGCGCGGCGTGTGGCATCGCGTGATGCCGGCGCTCTCGGCCGGTTTCGGCGAGCATATTGAGGTTGGCTTTTTGAATTTTGTTACCGTTTGCGCCTTCGCCCATCCGTGGCAACGGCGGGTGTCGATGAATCTCACTCCGACGCTTTTTTCAGGATTACCTTAGGCTGGATCTACTTGGCAAGGGCGGTTATGGAAGCGTTTACCGAGCAAAATGCCTTCTCAGCGGCCGTGAGGTTGCGATCAAAATGGTACTTTACACACTTGTGTTGTTTAGCGTTAAGGTTTATATAATATATGAGAATGTATTTCAAGAACCACTCATTTTCTAAATGAAGCAGGCACATTCTCAGTTTGTTTACATAATGTACAAACTTTCTTACATATGAATCTTATCAAAAGTTTAAATGTGAGCATTAGAATGCTTGGACAAATGAATTGTTGAAATCATAGGTCTGTTTTATTTCTCTGAACTGGCTGCACTAGTTCAGAGTTTATTTTTTTCCTTCTAATATGTATGTGTAACAAAAGATAAACTCTAAACTAGTGCAGCCAGTTCAAGGAAATAAAATAGATCTCATATGTCAGATATGAGAGATATAAAACTTTTTTTGTTTCTATTTTAAATTATTGATACAAGATGACAAGCTGACTCACCTTTTGTGTTGCTTCTTTATGCTCATCTGTTTCTATATAGATTGACAAGAAAAGGATGATAAGTGATGGGATGACAAATAGAGTAAGACAGGAAGTACAGATACATTCAAGATTGAAGCATCCAGCTATCTTGGAGTTGTACACATGTTTTGAGGATTCAAACTACGTGTATCTAGTTTTAGAATTGTGTCACAATGGTGAGCTTCAGCGTTTTCTCAAGACACAAGGTGCCAAAGCTTTGTCTGAAGAACAGGGTATGCAAACACAATTGCACATGCAATCACAATGGCAAAAAGCAAATTGAAAATATAATTAATCTCATTATGATAAATCGCTATTACTACTATTTTAGCCGCTTGTATAATCAAACAAGTTGTACAAGGTTTACTCTATCTCCATTCTCATCAAATACTTCACAGAGATATGTCTTTGTCCAATTTACTTTTGACCAAGGACATGCAGGTGGTATGTACAATGCAATTTATGTTGTAAATGAACTTTTCTTTAAGAGTTTCTGTAATTTTCAAATATTCTTTGTATTTATACACAGAAAATAGCAGACTTTGGATTAGCCACACAACTGAGTAAACCTGATGAAAAACATTTGACTATGTGCGGCACGCCGAACTACATTTCACCTGAAGTGAGTACTGTTCAAATATCTTTGGACTGTACGCAAAATCAGTAAGTATTGAATGATGTTTGAAACTTTTCTAGGTTGCTACGAGATCTTCGCACGGTCCAGAGGCAGATGTTTGGAGTTTGGGATGTATGTTGTATACATTATTGGTGGGCAAACCACCATTTGAGACCGATGCTATCAAGAGTACTTTAACACGAGTGGTCATGGCCGATTACGTGATGCCACCTCACTTGTCGGACAATGCGAAAGATCTGATAGATAAATTGCTGAAGAAGAATCCGAAGGACAGAATACGTTTACAAGACATCCAAAAGCATCCGTTCGTAATGAATGTAGAAAAGAAAAGATTATATGTAAGTGACAAAATAATGCTGTGTTTCTTAGCTCAGTTTCATACACTTGTATAATAAAGTATAATGGCGCATTTGTTTTACGTGTTATTTATTTGTGTAGGAAAGAACTGGCAAAGACATTTTTATCGATGGCATGATGGATTCCGGACTTGGCAGGACAATGTCGTCATACGTTCGGTCGAAGACACGATCTCGATCGGAAGAAAGAACTCCGATGATGCCTGCGACCAGTTTGAGAAGCGAGGCGTGGTCCGAACCCGTCGCAAAAATACATTCGAATCACAGAGCGAAATACGCCAATTACTGCCCGAAAGATGATTCCATGCTGATGAGTATTCCGTTACCTCGCAGTAAAATATTCTTGCACAATGAACAGTACAGTCATCACAAGAAACACGACAATTTTGAGAAGCAAATAATAACAGAGAAGCACAAAACAAAAGAGAAAAACATGAGAAGTTATAATGAAGAAAGAACTGGAAACAGCACGAAATTGCAAGTGCCGCCGTTAAATTCCAACAGGTTAGAACCCACCAGACACAGAACGAAGAAAGTGATTTTGACTTTGCTCAATGACGGGGAAGTGTGCATTGAGTTTACGCAGAAACACAGAAACAACACCGTGCGTAGAAAAAGATAATTAAAAGCAAATAAATGTAGGAAACGTGTGGCAGCATCTCATAATTTTTTAATATCTTAGGAAAAGGTCGTCGATGTATGCAGAATATCGGGTGATGGTTTACGGATCGTTCTCTATAAACCGGACGTGATCACGGACGTCGGATCGCAGCCGCCGCCGTTACCCAGCCGAGGAGCCGACAGTATTTATTCCTATGAGAATCTACCGTCGTGTCATCATCGAAAATACATCTATGCTTACCGCTTTGTCAAGTTGGTCCAGGCGAAGACCGCGAAATTGACGTTATATACTCAACGCGCGAAGTGCGTGGTAATGGAGAACGGTCCGGAACCTGATTGTGAGATGCACTTCTACAACGGGGTGCAAGTACGCGTTTCAGTTATTAATTATCTAATTTTTCTCGGTCTTTTATTTCTTATATTTCAACAAATGTTTCAGATTGTTCGAGTGGGCGGCGTTGTAAAGATTACCGAGAACAACGACACGTACGTAGAGGGAGAGTTTCCGCCTCATCTCGAAAATTATTACGAACATTATTCGGAGTGTTATAAGCATTGTATGTTACTGGAGTCTAGTCTAAGTGGACTGGAGACGGCTACCGGACACCCCTGCTTTCCTGTGATAATAGGACGACGACCTAACACAGGTTTGAGTGATTCCCCTTGTCAAGGGAAAGAAAATTTCTCGCCAATGGTTATTAATAATTTTTCAAGAGTAAGTATAGCGAGGACTTTTTTTCCTTATTTCAATATTGAATTGATTAATTTCTTTTTTATTCGATTGTTTTAGTTACCTTCGTTTGACGCTACCTGCTCCGTCATCTCGACGGTGACTTCTAAATCGCATAAAATGCGCAATTCTTTTAATAATTCGAATAAAGTGGCAGTACCGGGAATTGGTTATGCTACCACATTATCATCCGGCGACATTAGAATCAATTACATGGACGGGTCGTCTTTAACTGTAAGTTGTTCGTTTTACTTATTTCTATTTTTTTAAATATCTACAGTTAAATTATTTTAAAAACAGCGTATTAAATAGTATTTAAAACCGAACGTTTATAATCGATTTTTATTGCAGGTAAATCCGCAAAATCACACGAATGGCATCACATATGAGACTAACGACGGTATTGTTGTAAGATATGATAAGAATAACCAGCAACAATTAAGCTCACCGATTCAAGAGAAACTCCGTCAATTGCCAATGGTCATGAGATATCTCATGGAACCAAATTACAAAGGCATTCGGTAGCTCCGTAAGAAACTATTGTACAGTATGACGATGTTAGTACACGTTCGTCTGTGAAATTGTAAGCCTGTAAATTTACATACAATTCTATATAGATTTATAAAGTTTTAAACTTATATATTTAGATGTAATTTAGTAATTATTTTATATAAATTATACATAAAAAAATGATATAAATAAATGTCTTGCTTATTACCCTAGCAAGAGTGTTTTTTTTCACGATCGCATTCACGTTGTCGCGATAGTGGTTGTTTTTAATAAACTGAGACGTTTCGGGTCTTTTTTTGTGACAAAAGTAAACATATTTAATTGTGTAATATCTATTGATTGACATGTAATAAGATTGTTCTTTTTCGAACAAAAATCTAAAGATTACTTTTGCTCTCTGTCACTTAGGCGACGGAAGCGTTGTTACTTTTCATTACAGAAATGAAAATACCGACTAGTGCACTAGTTCAGAGTCTATCTTTTTCCTTCTAATATGTGTAACAAAAGATAATCTCTGAACTAGTGCAGCCAGTTCAGGGAAAAAAAAACAGACCTAATTTTAGTCGTACAGTCGTATAAAAAAATGAGCAAATATCTGAGCCACATGTCAACACTAATGTAAGATAAAGCTGGTTTGCGATTGATTGGTTTTTTCCAAAAACACATATAGAAATATTTATCGATTACCGGTGTAACGTGGAAGCTTCTCGATAATTGTCAAAGGCGTGTTTACACGCTTTGATTTTTGTTGATCAACTACAAGTTGATTAACAATTGAAAACAAATTGAACAGTGTGAACATTTATCTTATCTAGATAAAATAATGTAAACAGTTTATAAATATTTTTTATAAACATTTTAGTCCTATGTAAAATAGTGTTCATTGTTGAATCAGATTTTAATTGTTGACCGATTAGTAGTTGATCAAAAAACCTCAACAAAAATTGAAACACGCCCTAAGAATTCAAAATAATACAGGAACAGGTGCAATAGAAAAGTTAATAATTTATCTGTAATAGAATGATTGACATGTGATGAACTGTGATATGTACTACAATAATATTTTATAGTGTATTCAAAATATATTTAAAGTAGAGAAGAAGGCCAAATCTCGAGTAAAAACTATTAAAAACTTGTGAAATTAATATGGAGTGATATAATGATGGTACATTTTCTCTGACTAATGACTCTGACTAATGAAGCATTCTTTAGCCAAAATAAATTAGAAACACAACATATACAAATACATAAATAAGTAGTCATAAAAGACTTACAAAATCTTAATAAACAAAATTGTTTCTCCTTTATAACGTGATTTACAATTGTAGGACATTGATAATTCAGAGTTAGATAACCCTAATTATAGTCAAGAATGTAGTACTTCTGAATATTGTCATGTATCTGACTTTAATGTATTTGAAAAATGGACTTACACATGCCGAAGATATATGCAGGTAATTTTGTCAAGAAAAATACTTTTAACTTGTATATAAACAAATTATTGTATAATCTGAGAGAAGTTTGAGTTCAAGAAAATTCAATTTCTTTTATTTGTATGTGATTTTTTCTTTCCACTATTCTTATTATTAATATAATCATATAATATACAAGAGTATTTATTATACACACATCACAGGAAGTGATACCTGATGTATTTCTTGGACCATACAGTGCAGCCAGTCGCTCCAATCTGCAATATTTGCTAGATCACAAAATAACACATATAATCTGCGTCAGACACATCACTGAGGCAAACATCATAAGACCCAACTTCCCTAATAGATTCAAGTAAATTATGAATTTATTTATGTATTTAGAAATCAGACAGGTCTAAAGACCAAATTACAATAACGCAATGTATTAGATATTACATTTTGCATTGCTCTCTCAATTGTTTTTAGGTATCTGGTTTTAGATATAGCCGACACAGTAACGGAAAATATCATCCAGCACTTTAGGACGGTAAAAGCTTTTATCGACGAAGGTTTGCAATCAGGTGGCCGGATTCTGGTTCACGGAAATACCGGTATTTCAAGATCTGCCACATTAATCTTGGCATATGTCATGGAAACATATGATCTTTCATACAAGTAAGTCTTAATTTTCATCAGTTAAAAAATTGCTAAATATATGTACGATTGATTGCAAAACACATAACAAATTTTAATAAATTAATTTAGAGTTGCAAATTTTCTTGTTAAAAATGTGATAAATAAACTTTTTGCGATAATTTATTTTAGATGCGCGTTCATGTTAGTGCAAAAACGAAGATATTGCATAAGTCCTAATAAAGGTTTTGTGGTGCAATTAATGGAATATGTTCCTATTTATAAAGCATATAAGATGCAGAAAGACAGTCAACATTGTTCGGAAAATCAACATAACAAACGAACGATTCATCAGATGGAGGAAGACAATCATACAATGGATCAAGCACAAACAACGTAAAGATTAAAAAAAAACTATGCGTGAAAATGTTAATAAAAAATTTTATTTAAAATCTTTGGTATACACACGTCTTCTTGAATATAATACCTTTTATCTAGTGTAACATTTTTTATCTAAGTCCTCTGAACAGAAATTGAAGGAAATATTTTCTTTACGTCCACGTTATGCTTACTGTTATAACATTTTCCAAAATAGTGTCTTACAAATCTTTCTGACAGTTTAACTCTAGCTGGGAATTTTATGCATATGATTTTCTTTTTTTTCTCGTCATCTAATTCCCACTTAATATCGACGTTCACCTTCGTAATAAAAAGAAAATCTCATATTAGTTTTTAAGTTGTTAAATTAACTGTGAAAAAAATGCCCAAATCGAGTTGATATAAAGTTAAATCGAAAGAAAAATTAATTTTCCCGGAATGAGAAGATACATCAAGTTCTCAAAGAAAATAAGATTAAAAAATTAACTCTTTCTCAAAGTTAAAATATAAAATTTAAAAAAATACAAAACTGCGAATTTGAAATGTTGTCGCATGCGCGCGATTTAAAATATATAAGAAATAAATTTTAAATTACCGATGGAAAACTTTTCTCCACAAACATAGCGGTAGTATAATGATATTCTTTGTCTTTGCGTAAGGGACAGTCGATACCACTGTCAGGATCTTTGCACGCATCAGTCTTTTTAGGATCCAGTGGAAAAGGTACCGGAACGTCGAATACTATGCCAGTTACACGTACTTTGACGTTCGAAATATCTTGGTCTGCAAAATATGCCGTGTTTAAAATTTTCCAAAATATATTAATATGGCGCTTAAAAAAAACAAAAACGAAAAAAAACAATTTTCTCTTATACTTACTTGGTACAAACTTGATAGATATAGACGCGTTGCTACCACGTACCAAAAAACATTTCGGATCTGATTCTCGACAATTTGATACTGATACTTCCGTGAATTTACCTAGCGACGAACCTGAAACGACATAAAATTGAAAAATAAATTAACACAATAAACAAATTTGATTCTTCGCTACTTAATGCCCAATCGTTCACTTGAAGCATCTCAGATGCAACACTTTTCATGAGTTCTGTAACTTTTAAAAGATATGAATGTTTTATCAAACGAGACGGTCCCCAATTACGGATATCTGAGTTCTTGGAATTTTACCAGACGTCAAGTTTAATTAAAGTGTTCTAACAAACGAAGTTAAATCTCTTATTCTTTACTGTGTGCAATATATTGAGTACTGACGTCAGAAGCGCGATAAATTGTAGTCAAGTCTTTCCTCGAACTATATACAAAAAAAAAAAATTTTGCACAATTGCAAAAAACCGTTTAAGGAAGTATAATAAGATGTGTGTCACAAGTAATCGAGAGAAAAACGTATCATTGTTCTTTGTTCATCATTTGTCACACATTATCTCTTAGACGATAACTCTCGATCGCGTAAATCAGGCAACTGTGTGAGTCACAATGAGACTTTTAAATAATCACTATAAAAAAATGTGCTTTACACGTTTTTATTTTTAATTATGACACAGACTGCGCGTAAACATTACAAAATTACAATATGCTTGCAATAAGAGAGAAACTGTCTGATGCAAAAATTAATTTATAATTTAGACAAATTCTACTTTTCATAAATGTTGTATGTACATATTCAGCACATCTTAACCTTTGAACGGATATGGAGTCTAAAGGATACAAGTGAGCCGAAGGTTAAAAGTAAAAAGAGAAGATGAAAGAACAAGATAAAACAAAACTGCCATGTAGAAGTTTTATAATTTCACAAGACAAAACACGATAGAAATAATTTCAGAAATAATATTCATCTTCGGTATTAAGTATTAAGAAAAGGATTGTTTTGTTTCAATTTTATACATAATGTTGATATTGTAGTAGCCTTGTATTTATTATAGTATTTATTTGTATTTATTTATTTGTATTGTAGTAGCCTTGTATTTATTATAGTATTTATGTAGTATTACAGATGTAGTATTGTACAAAGAGAATCAAAACAAACAGTCGAAAGATGCTTTGCATATAAATTTCAAGCAGCGGCAACCAGCATCTTTGGATCCTTTATAATCTTTGCAATCTCTTTTGTTTAAATAATTCTCGATTGTATATCGGAGAGTCTTTCTTCCTTTGTTAATTTTTAAAGATGTAAGGTTTTAAATGCGCGCAATAAATAGCTTTTGAAAATTGCAATCAATATTATCGACGATAAGTAAAATTATGTATATATGTGTACGTTATTATTCAATTTATTTTTTTTAATGTGCAAGTTGTACATTTTATATTCAACTTTTATTTTATTTCCAAATTACAAGAAAACTTTGTAATATATAAACACTTACCACAATCCTCGAAATACACCGCAAAACTTTGTGCAGAAAAGCACAAAACGTACAGAAAAGCAAAAGTAATGTTTGTTACTCGAATCATCGTGTTATTCGTGTTATTTGTGTTCTCTCTTGGTAGGCTTCCGCGTGGTTATTGACTTACTATTGACTCGCAGCTCGGTTTTGCGATCCGCATTAATATGCTCGCGCACGCGCACAGGAAACTCAATGACGTACGTTGCTGAGCAACGCATCGGTTTCACGACTTTCACGAGAGGAGAAAAAAGTGTTTTCTTTTTTTGGCTGTATTCTAAAATTCGCTGTCAGTAAATGTTAATAATTAATTAAAATCTATAGTTTATGTTACGTATATTATATATTTTCAATAAATTTGGAAACACAGTCTTTGTTTTATTCCGATCATCAGCTGCTGCCGATTGACAGTCAACAGCTGAAGGAGAATGACGTGCAGAGTAGGGAGGAAAACGCCTCTTTCCCCTCTCGGATGAAACTATCATCGCGCGCTCGGCAGCTTATGTGCGTGCAAATAGACTTATTGTTTATTAAATACAAAAATGGAACACGTTGCTTTGTATTTTGCTCCTTGCGCGTACATACAAAGCGAGGATTTTATATTTTAAGCGCGTCAGGAAAATATGCTTGTACAGAAAGATGCATACAGAACACATCGTATATTTATTATTATTATTTATTTATTTCACAATTTTACTCGATGAGATATATCGACATGCGTGTTAAAAAATGCGAGACTAATTGTTGTCTGGTAAAACGTGTCCATCTGAATGCAGCGAAACAATCAATTCAATTGATCGCGAGTTGTCATAAAAGCATGGTGTTATCTTTTTGCCATAAACATGCTTTTTACTTAATTTTTACTGGGAATTTTACGCATATTATAGGTTTACCATTCTCGTTGTCGAATTCCCACATGACATCGAGGCTCAACTAAAAATCAAATAATTATATATAATGAATATATTATATAGAACGAGATTGTTAAATTAAAAATATAAAAATTCAAGTTTTCAAGTGCAATTACCGCGGGAATTTTTTTGTCCACAGTGAATGAAGACTTATATTCGATCTCCTGGTCTTTCGTCAGAGGACACTTAATCCCAGAACTGGGATCTTTGCAGACATCCGGCTTTTCCATCGGAAATTCCACAGGCACGTCGAGCAGTACACCGTATGCACGTGCTTTGATATTTGAAACGTCTACACCTGAAAAAGAAACAATAAGTATTAAAAAATAAATATGTATAATTAAAAGAATTATTTGACTTACTCGGTGTAAATTTGAGAGACACGTGTGTCTCCGTGCCGCGGATTATCGAACATTTTTCATCCGACAGATCACAGCTCGAAATTGATATTTCGTTGAACTTGCCCACTTCCGAGCCTAAAATAAATAAATAAATTAGTAAATATAAATCATTTTATTAAGTTTTTGTAAAACGTTCGAATGTCAGAAAAGTATATTTATTCAACGCAAGAAACTGTTAATACATATATTAATGGTTCCCGCATGAACGAGTCACACGAGAAGGCGTTCTTCTCGTGTTGCTAATTCGCTATAATTACACCTCATTACAACACGAAGTTGCATGAAGTAAGCTGCAATCATTTGATTAGACGTAATCTAATGACAAACAAACATTCAAAATACGTGTAATTAGGTTTCACTTAAATGATCATAAAGCGGCAGAACTTGCTTGATACTTACTACTAATTTGACAGTACAGTGTTATCAAATTATACGATATTAGCTAGTTGTCTATCTTAATGCCAATAAAATTTATAGAAGACATTTGTTGAAATCGACAGATTTATAATTAGCTATCTGAAATACAGGATTGTGTCAAAAACACATCGCGAATTTTATTGAAAGTTTGTTTAAGTTTTGAACATTGACGAATGTATCGTGCCATTAACTCATGTGCTTAGATATTTATTGTTTAATATCTTTTATTTATTTTTATTGCTACTATGTATTGCTCATGTATTTAAAGTAATCCGAATATCTATATTGATTATTTTCGATATATGAAATGCTCGAAAAAGTTTTTTAATAATTTTTTCCTAGTTTAAATCACATACTCTAGACCGTGTTTAAACTTATCTATTATCTAATATTCGTTACTTATTTTTATCACGCTACTATGTTCATGTACTTAAAGCGGTCCGAATGTCTATATTAATTATTTTCGATATATGAAATGTTCGAAAAGAATTTTTTAATAATTTTTCTCTCTGGTTTAAGTCGCGTATTCTAGAGTGTCTGTTTTTAATCGTCACTTATATTAGAAAATTTTGAATTCAATTAAAACATTTCTACAACAGAAACGTGACATATTTTTGACGGTTTATAATATTATTCTTGTAAAAAAATTATAAATATAAGTATATTTACCGCAATCCTCGAATACAAAAGCGATGGAGGATGCTAAGCAGCACAGGAAGTATAGGAATGAAAACGCGACATTTGTGCGGATCATGTTGCTTTTACACCTTCCAGCATTTAACGACGCCGCAAACGATTCGCGCGTCCGAATTTATAAGCAATTCGCACTTATCTAACATCAAACCACGTAACTTCGTCTCATTACGCTTAATAACAGTCCCGGGGACTATACGGTCCCACTTCTTATCGCAACGCGAAAAACAATTTTTCGAAGTAACAAAGAGTCTTAATAAATCGCTCTGTAATAAAAAAGGAGGGGAGAGATAAATCATAGGATGACGAGCATTTAACTAAACTATTTTGTCAATTCTCAGAAAAAAAACAATAGACTGGCGAGTGCGGCTCGTATGGATTAACAAGCCACATGTGTGGACGCTGATAAAATAAAAATTTAAACTGAAACTCGATCTTCTTATCTTTAGAAGCGAACGCGTAAGGGGCGGAAGGAAACGGACTTCCTGCGTACACAACTTAAACTGCTCAAAAAGAAATCTTCATAAATACTAAAAATATTTTTAGTGTTTTTAAACAAACACCGAGTGGCGTGATCGCCAATTATTGGCGCTTTAATTTAACAAAGTCACAAACTTACAAATACAACATACAAATTATTTACTTTATGATTTCTCTATATAAGAGACGTGTTACAACCAATTCTGGCTATGGGGTAAGTAAAGAGAAATTTGCGCAGTCGCGTTTAACACTAAATATTTTTTTTTTATATTATATATAAATAAAAAGATGTATAAAATTAAAGATGTATAAAATTTATGTATTTTTTAAAGCTAAAGAAAGGATATGAGACAGACAAGATTACACAATATAATAATGCATACATTTTGTTTGTTTTTAATAATTTATTTTGGACATTACTTTCGATCTCTCCTAACTGTAACATATTTCCACGAATTTTCTTATTTTTTAGTTTTCTTATTTCATTTTTTCTCGAAAGGGATAAAACATTACACTTTACGCATTGAAGTACGTACGCGACTGAGATAATGTAGTCAGCTGATCTTTCCCAACGTAATTTACGCATGCGCCGAATTACTCTTCGGTTCTGTCTCCCAACCAACTCCCAACAACACGAGTTGAAAGGAAGTGACGTATTTGACGTTTCTTACAGCACATCATCCACGTAGCGCTTTGAGCTATACCGACGCAGTGATCATTCAATCATCTGATACACTTCGTGCGACGTGCTCGAGTTTCACGTGTAAACGTGTGAGTTTGATTTTATTATATTATTTATATTGTACATTATTCTTACATATACTCTCCTGCGTAAATCAATGTTTTTTCTGTGTACTCAAGTCTAATTTCTTTGCGAATGTCTATGCGCAATGAAAAGCTTCTATATATGTCATCACCAAACGCATGTTTTTTTTTTAATTACTGAATAAAGAGTGGACCAAAATTCAAACAGACGTCAACGATATGGATAATATATAAAAAACCTCCGAATATCAGTTTGAGACACGATACTACTCCAAGCGATATCAAAACTTAACCTGTTAAATAAAACTAATATTCTACGTTAAGCTAGTGCACGTCAAATTCTTTATCTTCCCGTTATTAATGTTTAAGAATGTACACACGATTTGAAATTATATCTCAAAAAATGTTTGTGTGAACACAATTTGGTATTAATTAAATTTATTATGTTTTTCTTTTAGATTTCCTATAGCCATGGATCAGATCAAGAAACTCACAGAGCCTGGCCGCCAGTTTGCCAAAGACAGCATTCGGCTTGTCAAAAGATGCACTAAACCAGATCGCAAAGGTAATTAATCTGTGCTACTTTTAAAGTATAATTAAAATAGTTTTGATTAAGAATGTGACAAGCTTTATATTTTTACATATTGCAGAATTTCAGAAGATTGCTATTGCGACTGCGATTGGCTTCTGCATAATGGGATTTATAGGATTTTTCGTTAAACTAATCCATATTCCAATCAATAACATCATTGTGTAAGTATTTGCAAAATCTATTAAACATTTATTAAAGAAGTCTTTTTATTTATTGTTGTAAGGAGAGTTAATGTGAATGTCTTTTAATATTTTAGCGGCTCATAAAAATATATTCTGTGAGATGTAGTCCTGAAGATCATATTAATTATAAGGATTTCATAAAATGTCTTCTGTCTTTGTTGTATATTTCTGTCTTTTATTTATAATACAAAAGAATGCATCTATTATTTGTGAGTGATGAATGAAAGAGACATGTATGCATAATACATATTAATGTGAATTTTATAATAAAATATGTCTCTAAAATTGTCCAATTCTTAAAAATTTATATTTTCCTTAAGATTTCTTAAGAAATCACTTGACAATATGGAGATAAGTTTAATATAAAATTTGAAAAAAAAAAAAAAGATATTGTTACAACATATATAAGTAATAAGGTGTGTGTGTCAAGTCAGTCCCGAATGACTTCCGCTACTTTAATTATCGCTCATTGTTTATTAAAGAAAGTTTATAAATAAACTAATAATGAAAACTGGATTGTTATGGTAATTTGTGTGATATTTTATTACATATTCTTTTCATTCTTTTCATAACAAAGTTCGTTTCGATAAAAATTTCTAGATAAAATTCTAACATATTAGAAGCTCATTTGAGAGTTCGGATTATTCTTTAGCGTTGCGTGAAGACATCGTTTTAAAAATAACGAAGTTTTCTCTAGATTGTACAAAAATATAAATTTTGCTGGCAATTATTCTCGGTTTTTTTCTGTCTCTCTTTATTCACAACATGTTAATGTATATCATCTTTGCAAAAAAAGCAGTCGCGTGACGTAAAAAAAGCGTAAATCAGCCATTGAACAATTATACTTATGTCTTACAATAATCCCAATTCTTGTCTAATATGCAAGTATTTTATTTAATTCGCAACTTAAATTTGTTCCAAACTCTTACTTTCTAAAAGAAAAATTTATACATGATGATAGATGTAAACAAAGAAAAGAGGCGTTCTTAGGTATACATGTATAGAAGCTACAGCATTCGAGTAATAAAAAAAACAAACTACATATTTCTTTTTCACACAATTGCACGAGGGTTATTTTGTACCAAGGCACAACGAAGTAGTAGTTTTTTTTTTTTTTTTTGAATCGTGGTTCAAATTTGATCCATAATATTATATCAATCCAGATGTAAAGTGACTAGTAATCAAGAGATTAATAATGAGGCACGTAATGCTATTCGAATTTTGGAGAAAAGTAAAGCCACAAAAGTGATAAATAAAAAGTTCGAGAAAAACGCGAAAGACTTCGTCCCGCTTTGCTTTGCCCGCAAAGCGCCGGGAAAGTCTTCGATTTTAAATTTTTGTAGCAAAAATGTTTTTTTTTTGCTATACGCTCTATGTATTCTACGTTATATAATTTCTATCGGTTTTATTTAATTTATGCTAACATTTCTCAGCTGGTTTCAAGTCTCGATCGTAATAAAATATTAAATCTGCAAAAACGCAATGACGTAGGAGGAGATAACAAATTGAGGTATATGTCGTTAGGCACGTGATATTCTCGATTCTCTAACAAAAAATTTCATACTTAACTCGTCGTATAATTAAACTGGTCGTTAATTGTTAATGGCGTGTATACTTATACTTATTTATACATATGTAATCACTCTTGCACGCGTAACATAGACACATAGTGCATCCCCCCAAGAGTATGTCGTATATCACTGAGAGAAATACTTCTGAATTTGAAACAAGCATCGTTTATGCAATAAATAATTTGCGATAACAATATTTCAAAAATAGTCTACAATATATTGTGCATATAAAAGTCTTGTAAAGTAGTGCTGTGTGAAATTTTGTTTAGAAAGTGGGGGGATCACACCTACGCGCGCATATAATATATATCTATTTTTTGCGTATTAAATATGCGTTTTTTGTATATAAAATATGTATACGTACAATAACATTAAATATCGCTCATTATCTCATTATAAGTATCCTCTGAATACAAATGTATTATTGATTTTATGATATTTCATAATCAATATCAATTGTGGACTTACTACACCGGATATTTCGTGTGTACTCTTTGCTTTTTTCTGCAACTTACATTATTATATCAATCATACATTATTAATAAGGCCTTAAAGAATGTCGTAGTACGGTTTGTTACGAAGGAATGTTTTTTTCAAGCGTTCTGTACGTTCGAACGTTTCTTTTTCGAGTATACCGTGAGCTCGTTAAAGAAAAAAGAAGAGGAAAGAGTAAAACGGGAATAAACGGCGAGAAGAAAGATCGGATGGACGACAAGAAGGGAAGACAAAAAGGTAAAAATCATTATTCGCGTTTACAATACTATAATCGATACTTACACGCTACAGAGTTACGGACCGGGAGGGAAAACGGAGAGAAGCACGGATCGTTCGTTAAAAAAAAAAAAAATTTTAAAACTATAAAATATAATAAAATAATAAAAAACTAAAATATAATAAAAAAATAAATCATCAAAATTAACATCCTTTTTATTTTTCGATATCTTCGTAAGTGGAATGCATGTAATCCTGCCTTTGTCATATCGCGTGACATCAATCGCTTCGTCGAACAAAATACTTTACTCAAATTGTAACAGCTCTCTACACATGTAATTAAAAGATAACAATCTAATATTTAAATGTTAGAATTTCTTTCTGATGTGTTTTGCAAAGTACGCACGAGTTGTGAGGTGAAAGTTTGTCGATAAGGATTTATCCTGCAGGCATACGGGCAGTGTGTGAACGATATCGAAAAGTTGAACTAAATACAAATTAAAAATTCTTAAAATTAATTTAGATTTTTACTCAGAGTCATTTCTTCTCACTAACATCGATTAATTTTTATTATAAAAATCTTTAGTTTTCTAATGTTTAACTTACAGAACTATAAAACAAAAACAAAAATATAACTAAAAGTTTTATACTTCATCTTTACCGCAAAGTTGAAGTGTAAAACAAATTTTTTTTTTACCGAGCAAATGCTGTGCTTTAATCAGCTACTTTTGTCGTGTAAGTGAAACAGCATTCCAGTTGCTGGTGGAACTTTCTCTGATATTGATCAATTATTCTTTAAATTTTCACCGAACGCTCCTCCTCTTCTTCTAGAATAAATTACGCACACGTTCCGGGCTTCTCGACGATCCCCTCCCCGTTTTCTCAAAAGAAACGACGAGAAAACCGATTTTTCACAGTTCCGCTAAACCGTGCAACCGTTCGATGTTGTCGGCACGAAGGGACTGCTTTGTCGATAGAAATCGGCCTCGTACTCCTCGACCTTCACCGGATATTCGGTGACGCAATTCTGCGGCTGGTTCAGAGCCGGCGGAGGTTGCTGCTGCACGAAGTTCTCCTGATAGCCGGGAAGCGGAAGAGGTTCGGCGAACTGTTGGTAGGCGGTCGCGTCCGCGCCCTGCTTCATGCAAGTCGGACTGTGAAGGCTCAACATGTCGACTAGCTTGCGCCTCTGAGTCTCCAGCTCTTGGATTTGGGACTTCAAGTCGTGATTTTGATTTTCGAGGATCTCGGATTCCTGCACGAGTATCACCGTCTTTTCGCGCTTCTTCAGCCGGCATTTAGTCGCCGCGATCTTGTTGCGCTCGCGCCGCCGCCGACGCCGCTCCTCATCCTCCGGCGTCAGCTGCAAATCACAAGGATCGTGCACTTTTTTTCTATCTTGACGTCGGCCTCTTTTTACCTCCTTTCGGGAAAAAGAGAAAATTTCTTGGAGACGTCTTTGTTTTTTTTTGTGTCAGTACGAGATTTTTTAATTTTAAATGTTTATAAATCTCTGACGTCCCGCAAGATGTTGAGTTTCTTTCGAAATGTTGAAATTGCGTCTCGTGCAACAGAGTTAGATGATTTTTTTTTTCAAATTTTCAAGCTATTATTAGCTCAATTATTATTTATTACATTTAAAAGACAGTTCCGATTATCTTGACCTTAACATATCTCAATGTATCTTAAGGTCACAGTTCTGATATTCTTGTACAACATTCAGAATATTAACGTTCAGAATGTCTTTATATTCTTTTTTTTTATTCAGAAGTTTTTAAAAACAATGATTAAAACGTAATGGGAGTTTACATCACTCGCTCTTTATAGATACGCAATTGAATGAGCTATGCACAAGTACGTGTTACAACCACATGCCGCATAAATCTTTTAAACTACGCAATTTTTATTGCAAGATTGCGATCGAATCTATAATCGTGCACGACGGAAAATAGAAATGCGAAAAGTTTATACTTACGCCACTCTTGTTGTTGTTGTTACTCATTTCGTCCTCCTCCTCGTCGTCGGCACCGCTGCCGTCTTCCTTCTTCGTCTTCTTTTTGCTGTCGTCGCCGCTTCCGGTTGCCCGCCTCTTCGTCTGCAGCGTCAGTTTCAACCCTGTCCGAGAGTTTCTCAATAATTGATCTCATTTTTAAATAAATTGTCGCAATTTCTTAAAAATCCCTCGTTTGACGCACGCGATGTGGATCGCGGTGGACATTTTTATTCGACATTTATTTATAAAAATATATTAGTGCACGCGATAGAGTCTGCGCCTCACCTTCCTTGATGAGTTGACTACAGGTGTGTTGAACGCTGGGCGGGCTCGGCTCGCCGCTGCTGGTCGAATCCGTGCGGTCTCGCATGCTCTTCTCGTTGCTGCTGCCATAGCCCTCGAAGGGATTGGTCATGGCGATCAGCGAGTTTACGATTTCTGGTGTCCTCGGCGTGACCTCGGTCGTTCCCGCTGTGACACCGAGAAGACCCGTCCCAGGCGGGCTGGGATTCACGTTCACATTCAGATTGTACATAGCTGGATTTTCAACATTTATCTAACCTGGAAGCAAGAAAGGACTCGATTGAATTGTAATTATATAACACGATCGCGCACAGGTAGTGAATCGTTTCTTTCGTTCGGTCTTCCGTCCGCGATGGACGTCAAAATTACTCTTGACAGGAGAATTGACAACCTTTTAACTCGCTCACTTGCTAGTCCACACACGAGCGAGCTCTCTAGTTTCACAGTTTTCAACAAAATATGTCAAATACACGCACAGATGTATATTTTAATTTTTATATTTTTACAAGAGCAAACAGATTACACCGACGAGAATTACATAGCGCGTATCGAGGGATCCCCAGAAATTGTGTAAAGATAAATTTAACTCGCCACATATTTTAAGGAACAGAATAAGACATTTGTTTCACGTACTTATCTAATCTCTCTTGCAAATTTTCTGTATGTATAAAAAAAGCGTATTTTGTCGTGTTTATTTGATGTTACGTAACGCGATTAAATTACATGCGTGTGCCTCTCTCTCTCTCTCTCTCTTCATCATCTTTTACGTTCTCGGCGCTCTTAAATCTCGCGCTTCACTCATCTTCCTCTTCTCTTCGACCTCAATTCGTTACATTCCTCTCAATCGCGCCGACACTTGTTTTATCTTCGTGAATATAAATCACAAAAGATAGCATTAAGATACGCGTATATATATATATTTTCTCCGAAAACGTTATCGCGATGTGACCTGTCCTCGCGTCAGTAATTCTGTCAGCTTTTTTCTTCAGCTTTTGCGAACGCGCGTTTTGCTTCTCCCGCGCTCCGCGCACTAATTACGCGTCTAATCAGTTTAAATAAATAAACTTTAGTGCGTCAATACTTGTGTGCGATGTTATAAAATGAATTTTTTTTCACATTGGTGTGAAAAAAAGTGTTGTATGAACAATCAAGATCAAATATCTCCCACAAAGTTATGTCAATATTTAAGAACAGAGATCGCGAGATTTCGAGACAAGATCTGTATCGCTTTGCGTTGTACCCGTTTCTCGCAGAGCGTGCGGACTTTAGACAAGGTCTAACTTTCGCCAAATTTAAAAACTTTGTAAATTTTATCCTTTTAAAGACTTTTGAAATTATTTCTCCGCTTGCTACGCTCACAATGTGCAGATTTAACAAACGTACGGAGATAAGCGTAGAAATCTAACGGTTTCAAGTCAAAAATACTCCTTTGTTAAGACAGAAGTGTGTACATTTATGGTAGTCCCTCTGAAAGAAATCGACTCGTAAACATTCCGATTTTATACACGAAGAGGCGCGCGCGAAGAACCTACATGCGGGTGTTTCAGAAGAGTATCGTCTCGTTTTTCGGAACAATCGGACACCCTCGCAACACTTCTTTTTTTTTCCTCTTCTCGGTCTCTTTCACAATTTCTCTGTTTTCTCTCCGTCTGTTTCCTTTCCGCTCGCGTGAGCACGAAGAAGAAAAACGAAAAAAAAAAAAAATCCAAGACAACAAATGACTTTTTCAGATCCGAGATCCCTCGGGGCCCACATGTCTACGAGTGACAAAGAGCCTTCATTATATACCCAGTAACCTATATGTCGAGACACGCACACACACATACACACACACCCCCAGAGAAGATGCGTGAGATACGCGCGATTCGGCGCACTAATAAATTTCTAGCTGACAAGCGATACGAGGTAGGTACATACATACATACATACAATGAAAGAAGGGAATCTGCAAAAACGCGATGTCTGCTTTATAACGACGGCATTGCAGTTTGAAATAATAATCCGAACCGCTATTTGTTTGAATGAGAACAGGTGTCCAATCGAAGCCGTCGCTAACTTAGCATGCCGTTAAAGTTATAAATAGCAGACTTTTGTGCGCGCGTGTGTGTATGTGTGTCGAAGCGCGCGCACATGTGAGATTTTGACACATGACATTTTCTCAAATGTTTTGAGATATTTCAATTTCTTTGACGCGAAGATATTTTTCCGTAAAACAATCGTATTTTTACTTACATACGTGCGAAATATTTTGTTAAATTGGAATATTGTCTAA
>QVOA01017227.1:0-25432 GCA_014825685.1 Pseudomyrmex cubaensis | reverse complement strand
GTGGGCATTTTAATTAAAATAAATCTAGGGGTTAAATAATGTCTAAATTAAATTATTGCACACTAAAAAAATATTAAAAAAATAATATACGTAATTTACAATTAAAAAAAAAAGGTCCATACATGAGGAATATGATTTTGCAGTGCGGTCTTCAACATGTTAAATAATGACACTTGTATGTTTCGTGACTTTTGTGTGATGTTTTTATCATTTTTATTTTAGCTTTCTTTATCCGACCATTTTACAAGATGATGTTAGGCAAGCCAATTGATCTAAAAGATATGGAGAGCGTCGATTCTGAATACTATAACTCCCTTCTGTGGATCAAGGAAAATGATCCTAGTGAGTTAGAACTCACTTTCTGTCTCGACGAAGAAAGTTTTGGCCACACGTCCCAAAGAGAATTAAAGCCAGATGGTGCTAATATTCCTTTAACTGACGAGAATAAGGATGAATATATAAGTCTGGTTATTCAATGGCGGTTCGTATCCCGAGTGCAGGAACAGATGAACGCCTTCTTGGAGGGATTCAATGCTCTTATACCGCCGACATTGGTGAAGATATTCGATGAACACGAACTCGAGTTGTTGATGTGTGGTATACAGCATATTGACGTGAAAGACTGGAAACAAAATACCTTGTATAAAGGGGACTATCACGCGAATCACATTGTCGTGCAATGGTTCTGGAGAGTTGTTCTTTCTTTCAGCAACGAAATGCGTTCTAGATTATTACAGTTTGTGACTGGCACATCACGTGTTCCAATGAACGGATTCAAAGAACTCTACGGGAGTAACGGACCGCAATTATTCACTATTGAGAGGTGGGGTACACCAGAGAATTACCCAAGAGCTCATACTTGGTAAGTCTTCACTATTAGACTACATTTTCTCATTTAAAAGGTTTTTTTACATAATACACATATATATTTTTGTCTCTAATTGTTACTCCATGTCTGTTTCTTTATCTGGAAAATAATTTCTTGCATATAAAAATAATATACATTATTTTGCATATAAAAATAATATACATTATTTCAGCTTTAATCGTATTGACCTTCCTCCATATAAAAGTTATCAACAACTCAGGGATAAGTTAATTAAAGCAATTGAAGGTTCTCAGGGCTTTGCTGGAGTCGATTAGCACGAAATATCTTTATCGCGTCTACTTCCTGGAAAAATCGGAAATTCCCAGGGAATTTTATCAGGACTCAAGAAATTTTTGGTACATATGTCTTTTCAAGGTTGTCACCGTCAAATAGCAAGAAATAAATCGAGTTAAGTTTTCTTTTCTTATGTTTTTCACATTTAACACTTGGAAGCTTGATCAAGGCTTTTGACCTTTCTCTTTCGTGTTCACGCGAATGCAAATATATACGAGACTCAATATATTATAAGAAACTCAACAATAAATAGCGCATATTTTAAATCTGCATATTTATACGCTCCAATTTCGCCTAAAGCGGGAAACCTCTTGAACGAAGAGAATAATCAAAAAAAAATTCTCTGGGAACTTTTTTCTAAGGATTAAGTAGACACCCCTGTGTTTATTCACATATATATATATATATATACATATATATATATATATGATATATTTGTAATATATTGTATATATTACATACATATACCTATAGAAGATATGAGGAAAAATTATAACAAATTTATGTATTTAAAAATATTCTACACTTTAATGCTTCAGTTGTCTCTCATTTAATCACGAGTGTTAACATCAAATCAAGCAACTTGGAAACAATATGTTAAAAGTTAAACTAATTGCTTAAATTTTCTTAAGTAATTTCAACAAGTTTCCGTGCATGCTACATACACCCTTACAAAATACTAATTAAAATGAGAAAAATAATTGTATAACATTGAAATGTCACTATAACTTGCGATTAGATAATAGATGTTAACTAATTCACTGGTTAAACTAGGGCTTCCAAGATGATGTTAAAAACTATTATCGAAAACATTCAAGTTTCTCGCATATACTTTGGGATCCGATCTGTGTTGAATCAGCGAATTCGTTTGCTTTGTCGTCATCGAGACGTATCTCTGATGTTTATGAAATAAACAACGCGTCTCTAGAATTTTCTTTGACGCATTTGTTTCGCGATGTGGATTCATTCTGTTGTTCGAACGTCTCGAATAATTCGAATATTTTGTAACGTCGCAATTATCCGCTATTCAGACATTCAGAGACTCTGATAGCGTCAGATTCGAATCAATCTTGGAGCCCTACTTTAAATATAATACATCTCGTAGGTTTTGCAAATTTGAAATTTTTTTGAGAGACGTAGCTCTTCTTGACTCGACTGTTATAACATTATGACGTTATACTATCGATTTATAATTGTGATTTATTGATTCTTATTGTTGGAATAATGTTCAAATTAAGGAATGTAAATCGCAGAAATATGTATGTACATAGTGAACTTTTGAAGGATGTATATTTTCAACTATCATATTATAATTGTGCGAAAAGAAAAATAATTGTTTTTCAAAGAACGACTTTTGGTAAAACAACACTATGTGAGATTTCTTTTTGAGTACCGTTTATTCGGTAAACTTTATATCACGTGAATACTACGAAAAAGTAATTAAAAAATTTAATTATTTTATGAAAATAGTGCGTAAAGTTATCGTATTTTTCTATTGTTTACACATGTGATAAAGTGTTGAATATACTTTATAATTGCAACTAAAAGTTTTCGATATTATGACTTCTTACGGCAGCGCACCAAATTCTACTTCTTTTTATCAAATTTACTATTATGTACAAACTCTCTCTTGTTTCTTTTTCACTTATAATACTTCTATTATTTGTCTGAACAAAGAGAATATCTGTCACACATTTTACATACATATCTTTAAATTGACTTTGCTTTATATGTTGTTTCCCGGTTGTTTTTTTTTCGTTTTTATTAATCTTTCATGGTTATCGAATTGTACGAATTAAACATCGCGTATTATAGAGATTGTGTTATTCGAGAGTTATATTTCTATAATATACAAGGAAGAAGAATATAAAATCAATTTTTTGTTATGGTATTAGAAGAAAAGGCAAGAAACAATAGAAAGTTCAGAATAAAATAGAAATTTACTCTCTTCTCTCCTTCTAAAATATAAAGAGAGAGAATGCTTTAAAACGATCTGAATAAGAGCGAATTGTATCGATTTATTTGCTCTTAGTTAGATCACTCTTATTTTGTTCATATTAAGATAGATTTTGTATTAAATATAATTGTAGAGAAATAAATCACATTTTTTATGATATTAATATACGCAAACAATGCAGGATTTTTTAAGTTCGCTAGTCAAGTTGTTTATAAAACCACTTGAAATGAATATATATTGATGAACCAACGAATTAAATATAATTGGTTACAAGTTAATTATCTCCTTGCTTATTCTTCTAATTTAATAATGACTTAAAAATATATGTTATGCTCAGGTAGAATAATCGTATACAGGAGTTATATCGGATATGAAAAACAAGTTGATTAAAAAGTGTTTCCAGGAAGCTGATATTATTTCTAATAATAATAATAATAATGATAATGATAATAATAATAATAATAATTTTGTCAGTATTTTTCTGCGATAACATCAGAGTCTCGAAAATAATATAATCGTTGCTACTTGTTAACCAATGATATGAGTAACGTCGAACACGAATGTATCTTGTATCGTAACATGATTATTATGAAATTATTGACATGCGTTCTTAAGGATACAAACGTTGATATAAACATTCCATCCTATTTGTACAGTTTGTTTTATTTTAGACAGATACGTCCCGGTAGGTGATACACAACGTTGTTATGGCAGAAGTTTTGTGGCCTTAAATTCTGGTTAGGTGTAATATGTATAAGCTTACATTTAATATCAGTACTTCTTCTAGCTTGAAAACTTAGTTCAGCGTAATACACGTTACGAGATGCAAGTTGAAACAAAATTCGAGTATTCAATATATTGCGATCCAGTTTTTATAAACTTACAGGATAAAAATTGGATATATAAAGGAAAATGTTATTATGCGTGCAGCACACACACACACACGCGCGCGGTGCGGCGTTCTCAAGAGTGTCTTTCAGAATTCTTTCCCTCGTAACTAGAGTTTTCAATTTCTATTTTTTTCAATTAATTTTATGTGTTTAAAATGTATTTTATGTGTAATTTTACTACTGTTTACTACTGTTAACGTACGTCAAATCGAATTCATGATTTACAAATAGAAAATAAAATTATAACAAATAAAAAGAAAAAAAAAATTGACTTACGGAACGTTGTCGCAGTGCAGATAGTGCGAGATATTCATGAATATTTGTACACAATTGAGCATATACGTTCGAATAACAATTTAATGTATTATGTTGTTTTACAGAAAAAGTTCTATAAGTATTAAAAAATAAACTTTTTTTTAATATACAGCAATAACAATATTTACATGTATAATGAGTTGAACAGTTGCGATATTCCGTATCGTTTAAAACACGTTTTCACAGACGTTTTCATAAACCCAGTTAAAATTGTATTTACATGTAAATCGATATATATACATATATACATACATATATATATTATATATATAAAACTTTAAATGTAGGTACATTCATCACAGATGTATGTTCAAAGATACTGGCATTTATGCTTGATTTCTATATGAAATATCTTTAGCACGTTAAACTTAATGCCTTACGATAATTATATCACGCATTATAATACGTATCTACTTAATGTTTGCGCAATTATTATTTACCGATACGTACGTTGAGCAATACGTTGATTACTGTGTCGGGTAACTAGTTTTGTCTATGCATACCCAACGTGTCTTCATTTACGTCAATTTTCACTACCAAAAATGTGTTATTTAATCTAACGAAAGTGGGAAGAGACTTAATAATTTTTTGTTTTAGGCTAGCTCAATGTGAGACACATTTTTATTTATATAATACTTACGTGCACGAACTGAATGAAATGCGTGACTTAATTATGTTGTATTGTATTAATTTGGATGTAAATATGAAGAAAAGATATATATATATACACACACACACATATATAGTGTAATATATTATACAAAAAAAAAAAAAGACGCTTTTATATTCGCAGTTGCAACAAGGAGTACGAGAAAAGATATGCTTACCATATGCTATGTGCTCTTGTGTTAAGATTATTATTAATTACTAACGAGATACACGGTGGAGTTGTCAATCATGAATTTTAAACAGTAATATTATACGAAATTAATATTATAAGAAAAATTATGTTCTTATATATAATATGGAAAAACTAAGCTATATATATATATATACATAAATAAATTATATAAAAAGTTGCACCTTCTATGTAATTTCTTATTTTCACCATAAATATGTACGAGATATATATTTGAAAATATTCTGTTTTATAGTATGTGCTTTTATACATTTTTTTTATTTATTCAAAGAAAATCAGCTTACTAAGTAAGTTCTCCACTTGTTAAAAAATGTAATAATAATTTTTCTAAAAACTCGTACGCGTTCGACATCTCTGCTCTTGTTCTCAAAAAAAAAAGAAATCTAAATCTCAAATCATTCGAGATAATTTAAGTAATTAGCAGATTTTAAAGAAAAGCCACTGCGCGGAATAAGGGATGTTTCTCGAGCGCCACGTTCAAATATCCCGCCGAGCGCCGGCGCCACCGAGTACGCAGAGGCGGCGCGAGATGGCGTTGGTCGCGCGCACATCTGCAGAATCAAAAAAGACAGTCGGGAAGTGTAACATCACACATCGATTCGGCGGCTCGCGTCGAGTCCGCGAAAAAAAACTTTCCTCTTCCGCATTTCTCGGGGCCTGATCGCGCGCGGTCGCGCCGAATCCGCGCAGCTCGACGCCCGACGTTGACGTGTACGTGTGGTGCGGTGAATGTAAGTGACTTTTCCACGGCAAAACGTACACCGTTACGCCGATGGAAACGTGACTGTTTCTCTGGTTATGCGGTGGTCTCTGTCACGGGCAGCGGCAGCAGCAGCAGCAGCACCACCACCACTACCACCACCACCGCGAGCGGGGTAGTAGCAGCAGCAGCAGCAGCAGCCCTCTTGTACAACCCCTGTTTACCGAGAGCCGCGTCGTCGACGTCGAAAGAAGAGAGCCCGACGTAACAGCGAGCAGCCTGACCGCGACGGAGGTCACTGCATTGCGGTGAGTACATCGAACTCTGTTGTATTACTTTCTTGCTATCGCACGGCACGCCTTGCCGACGGCGGAATCTCGCCGCGGCGCTTTTTCGCTCCCTCGCATCGCGGAGCAAACACCGCCGGCCGCCGTCAGGGTCGGGGGTTCATTACCCTTCGGCGGCGAAACAAACACGATATAAACGCGCGCGGCACACCGCCGGCGAGCTTTTCATCACGGAAAGCTTTTCCCCGACCGGGTGCATTCTGCGGATAGCTCTGCGGAATTTTCGAGCACTCTGCGGCAGAAAGGGTTAGGAAATACCAGCCGTTGTTCGAGACAATCGCGCGAAATGTCCGTCACGGGAATCGTTCCGCGCAATTTTTTTCTTTTTTTTCCTTTGGTTTTTTACATTCGGGCATAATCTCTCGCGATCGATTGTGACACTGAGAGCTTTGAAGTTTCGCGGGGGGCAATGACACGCACCGGTCGTAAAAAGTCTCGCAACACGCGTCTTTTAAAATGTATAAAAAATATTGTAAATTCGTCGGTAAATGATGTAAATTGTAATGATACAATAATATGGCGTAATTCGGTGTGTGAGTCGTGGTGTTTATATTCGCGAGCAGTATCGCAGCGAAAACTTGACATACCGCGTTTTATTTAATGATTTTGAAATGAACCGAAGAAGAAAAACTTGTTACTTTGCACACGCACAGATGTTAAAGCTTTTTGGATAATTTTGTCTGTTATTAAAGTATAAAAAATGATACATGTTGCGTATATACTTTATATGTATATGTATACGCAAACATACGTATAATTAATCATGTGTAACATTGTTCGCGCATCTGTATGCATTAAAATGCTTGCATTTTGTTACTAAACTGCGTTGAGATTTATTTAAAAAATATTATCTATGTATAAATTCGTTGCGAGCTATTTTTTGGTACGTCTGTGTGCGCGCGATTTAATCATGTGCGAATATATTTTATGCAAATTAAAACACGGCTGTTGTTAAAATTACAAAGATCCTACGTGAATTTTTATCCGTATAAAAAAATTTACGCCAAATTTCGTTCGAAAAGTAATTTGTTATACTGATATAATTACGCTGTTAATTGTTTTTAAACAATTTATTGCATTCAACAATATACTCGCGTGCAGCGAATTCGCATTTTTCCGTCTTCCGTGTTCGCTAATTTGGAAATTAGAAAAAAAAAGAAACATGCCAGATTTATCGGTAGGTTCGACTACGCCGCAGTAGTAATAGTTTTATTTTGATACCGACTGCGAACGCCGGCCGGGCGCGTATGTAGCAAACGTGCGTGTTTTTTTTTTGTTTTTTTAATTCTTTTTTTTTTTTCACTCGCGCAGAGTCGCGCGCTTATCTCGCCGACACCTTGACATCGTACGGACGTATCACCGTATTTTTCCGCACATTGTTTTTCATTGAGAATAATAGCGCGCGCATGCAACACTCAAGACGCGTATAACACGAGATGACGAGAATTGCGCGACAATCAATCGCCGCTAGAGTGGAATCGTAACTCTCGATTAATTGCAATTCCTTTTGAACTATCGAGTTTATTATTGCGTTTGTCGGAACGTGGTATTTGTTATATTATTTCTATCGCATGTGCGAGTTAACGGTCGAGTGGACTTACGAGATACAAATTCGAGCTAGTTTCCGACGTAGCACCACATCACGTCTCTCTTTCTCTATCTATCTATCTATCTCTCTCTCTCTCAACTGTCTCTTGATTATTTAACGCAAATTCACACGGTATGATATATGACTTCCATTGTGTATTAAATAAAAATTACAACTGTCGAAAATGGAGCGTATAACGGGAAAACTTCGATATTCTTCCGATATTCTCCAATATATTTCAATTTTGTTTCAATTTCAATATTAACTTAGCGCGAATTTTTTATAAAATACAACTTATTGCGCGTAGGTACACGTGTACGTGCAAGAGCGCTCACATATATAGCAGAAAGTAACATTCAGCGTTTTCTCTTGAATTAATTTTTCCGAAAGAACTGTAATTTAAATTTATTGTAAAGTGCATGCGTACGTACGGAGGTACGTAAAAACCGATATTCTGCAATATATTTTAATTTTGTTTCAATATTAACTTAGCGCTATATTTTTATATAATACAACTTATTGCACATTGTGTGTGTGTGTATACAACACTTGCGAGCACACAGCAGAAGTAACACATTCAGCGTTCTCTCGAATTAATTTTTTTGAAAGAACTGTAATTTAAATTTATTATAAAGTGCATGTTTGCGTACGTAACAAGGTACGTAAAAACAACGTATGATCACAGTGCATTGCGCTAACTAGTGCACGCGATCGCCATTAATCGTTTTTTTTTTTTTTTTTTTGTCACGTTGTTCGAGTAAATATCCGGAGCAACATATTGCAATAATCGACAAGATGATGACGATCGATGAATCAGCCGATAAGAATGTTCTTGTAGGTGTTTTTTTTCACATTCGCGCGATTAGTTATTTGTTTAATTCTTTGTGTTCGCGACAGTTCGACGTTGTTGTTGCTCTTACAGCTTCAAGTTCGCTCATTATTTTCAATACATGTGACAGAAATTGAAATAACAGGGAAGTTGAAATTCTCAATTTGTTTTGTTTTTTTTTTATTACTGATAATGTCCGTTGAAACTGGATGGTCTGGATTTTGCAGCAAATGGAGTTTGTAAAACGGAGGAAAAAAAATGAGGAGAAGTTTATATTCGAGTTTAACTTTTTACCTATTCGAAACGCGAATATCTCTCGTGAGAATCGGAGATACACGAACGGGTAGAGGGTCTGCCACAATTCCAGAGTACAATCGCGCGGGTAAACCTTTAAATGGATAAAACGTGCGCATTCACGGTGCCGTTCGCAGACGCGTGGTCGTGCGACGTTTAAAGACGATTCTTTGATCGCGATAGAACGAGGAGAACGTTGCTCGTAAATATCCGGCGGTGCACATCGCAAAATTATGTCGTCGGGCGGAATCACGTTCCGCAACGCGGATGCCGATGGTGTCGTTGTGTGCGCCGCACACGACAGTATAATACACCTGGAGCATCCATTCATTCCCCGGCGTTCGCATCTCCCTCTCGGAGAGAGACGCACGTTTCTGAATTTTAATCTAAATTCTTGTTTAGTTCGGGAAGAGGGGGAGGGTGCACCTTTTTTTTTTTTTAATCTCTCCCTTTCTCGTGGTGGCGCGACCCTAGTCGTCGTCGGGGAATCCTCTTCTCGCCACCGTTTTCTTTCATTCGGACGTTATCGAGCATTCGTGAATTTGCGTGCGAGGCGACACGTGTAATTACGAAAATTCTGACAAACGAAGATCGATATGAAAAAAGGAAGATGCTGACATCATTTTCAATCAAAACAAATTTCGAACAAATTTGTGCGTTCGTATACCATGCAAAAGCGCGTGCGCGGCTGTTTGCGACGTTGACGTGAAAAAATTTTATTTATTTTTTTGTTTTTTTTTTGTGTTCTGCAAAATGCTTTTCTGAACATTCTGAAAGGTGCTCCGACCACAAAAAGAGATATGGAAAACAATTTTAGAAAAAAAAATTTGGTACCGAACGCACACGTACGTAGCACGTACTTTTTTGTTTTACGAAACCATACAGTTTTCGTGACATTCCATCATACCGCTAACTTAAAAATCCGTTATTTCGAATTTGGATCTTCCTGTGTGTGTGTGTGTCTATGCGCGCGCTTTATCGTATTGTTGATAGCAGTTTTTTAATTGAAAAAAATTATATGTGATACATACTAATACTGCGACGTAAAAAGACATATGTGTACATATATAAATATTATGCAGGGAACACCTGTGTAAATAACTTTTTAATGCCATTTATTAACTCGCGCGTTATGACGACGTTTCAATTCCAGTCCCGTTTAACGTTGACAATATATTCGCGGGCCGCGGTTAATGCGACAGTATTAGCGCGAGTAAGTGTCTCTATTTCACATCGCGATACCACCGTCGCGTTGAATGGGCATTAAGAATGCGGCCGAATAGCTGAAAGGGCTCGGAGTGAAAAGGGACGAATTAACAGGCAGCCGGGGGACGTAACTGCAATGAAATGGCACGATAAACGCGCTAATACTGTCGACTCGCGCGGCGAGTCGCGGTGGAAACCGCCGGAAACTGAGAAAACCGATAGACAGGGCGGGTTGCGGGGAGAGGACGGAGGGAGAGACGGAGGGAAACACCGCGACAAAGCCGAAAGTTATTCTAGATTACAATTTAGGTGCAACAAAGCGCCGCTGACGTCTCTCTGATCAAATGAGTTATTATGCCGCAAAACGCCGCGACGACGATCGGTTGCAAGACAGTGGGCGACGCGCGCGCGCTTTGACGATCGTCACAGTTGTCCCATTGTGCGGAATACCTCGCCTGTGTACCCGTTGTAATAAACCGTCCGTTGGGAGTGACCTCACTCGCTTTTTACCGCGGAAAAATTAGTTCGCCGCGTCTTACGTTTTATCGGAATTCGAAAGTTCTCTCTCTTTCTCGGAAAACTTCTTTTCCCGATAATTCCTCCGGTTTGTTTTTAAGAAATCCGAGGCGGGGCGAGGGAAATTACGCGTGAAATTATTAAAAGACGTCACAGATGTCGCGAGCGCAAAAAAAAAAAAGATATAGAGAAGAAAAGTCAATAATGAAAAGAAACGTAAAAAATAACATCGTATATTTTCGTCTGATCTGAAAGGATAATGTGTTGACTTCATTGCTGCTGTTATTGTTGTTTACACAAAACTGTGTGTGTTATATATCCCTAAGTATTTTGGTAAATGTAACAGAAAAAGCTGGGAAGACCGGGGCAATTTAAACGATCCCGCGCGGCTTCGTGCCGCGTGCTGCAACAGAAAGGGCTTGTTTGCAGTTAATAACGTAAACAACAAGTAGAACCGGAGGGGCGGGGCAGGAGGGGGAGGGGTGAAACGATACAGTTGCGAATTTCGGCACACGTGGTGAGGGTGGCTGGCGAAGTCAGCTTCGCCACAGTCGACGACAAATGAGGCCACATACCTAAATTAGTTGCTACTCCAATTAGTTCATTAATTGTCGCCAATGTAAACTACCATTATTACGATTGTCGTTTGTTACGGTGAATTTTCGCGCAATCCCCGTTAAAATTCGCACATTCGCTCCCAACCGAGAAGAATTCTGCACGTAATTCGAACAGAAAAAAAAAAAAAAACACGTAAAAAATATCTCTCGCGCGTTGTTGCGGCGTTGTTGAGAAATTACTCCCCCACGTGATTCGAACGAAATTCTATACATATAGTCTATATATTAGGCGGCGGAGAATCACGTTGAGAATTTCCGCTCTGAGATGGAACGGCAATAATCGCGAGCGCGCGACCGTTCTCCGCGGGAGAGAACATTCCTTGAGAGGGCGAGCAACGCGGTTTTTCCGATTTTTCTCTCGGCCGTTTGCGACGACTTCACCGTGTAACACTAATACACGGTACGTGCCGAACAAAAGCCTTGTCGTCGTCGTCGTCGTCGTTCTCATCGGGGCCGCCGACACGACTCCGTCGTTACCCCACGATTGTCCCGGGCGCATCCACGGAATATTTATCAACGCCCCGCGCCATCCACGGTGGTTAAGTCCCCGGTAGCGAAGCGTCTTTAATAACGGGGCGCCGCGCGCGATGCAGGGCCGTATTGATTTTGAGGCCAAGGTGCGCCGCAAGGCAGCTTCCAAGCTCTCTCCGGTGTGTGTATGTGCGTACACGTGTGTGTATTTGTGTGTGTTCGCCAATGGATATTAACCCTCGGACGTGGTCCTGTCTAGAACGGTACGCGACCAGGGCGTCCCGGCGCACCCGGGAACGACGTTTGTGTCAATGTATGGAAAATGAAATTCCGGATGAGTAACGTGAGAGATGCAAACAGCGTCGCGCGTGATACCGATCGTGGTCGAGACCCAGTTACAGTCAAGTCCGCAGCCGTTCAATTTGGTGAGTCCTGGCTTATTGAATCGCTCATCGATCCCTCTCTCGAAACGGGTTGTAGTTTTATTGAAAAGAGTACGGTTACTGTTATTAACTATATACACATATATACGTGCCAAAAACGCGCGTAGTGAGACTTCAACGATTCATTAAAAAAGACGAAACTTCACTTTTTTTTTTTTGTCTGTTTTCTCTCCCGATTTCGCGCGAAACCGTGTACCAATTCGCGAGAATATATCCAGCGGAGGAGAAAAAAGGGTGATCGCGTTCGGATTGCGCGTTTCATCGTTGAAGCGGGATATTAACTAGTCGGCGTATTCTGTGTGTGTGTATTATGTATGTGTGCGCGCTTTAGAGGATTATATAATGGAAAAAGATCCCGCGCGACATTCAAGAAAACTTGCATAAAAACGTGTCGCGCACGCGAGACGCATACAAGGTGTCCGCCGCGCGCGAGTTCGTCGTCGCGGCGCCGCTTGAAAATTGCATAATGCAAGCGCGCCGCCGGTGAAAATGTAGCCGTGCGCGTGTTTTTATTTTTTCGTCGCTCCCGACGACATGTAAGTTTCACGAGCCCGCGCCACCCGGATTTGTAAGGGGATCGTACGTACGTCGTACGCGTAGCTTTTGCACGATTCCGGCAACGACGCGACGCGACTCTTTCTTCCCTCTTTCTTCCCTCCTCCTCCGTTCCTTCCCTCTTCTATGTCGTCTCTTTCTCCCGTATATTTCACGCGCGTCTCGCAAATATCGCATCACGTCGACGCAAGAAACTTACGTATGTATGTATGTGCCGAAAAATTGGAAATATCGCGCTGTTTATTATCGGGGTGGGATGATGTATCAGTCGCTCTTGCCTTACGGAAACAGCGTTTTGCCGATTTTTCAGAGAAAAATTGGATACCGTTGCTGACGCGCGCGATATAAATAAAATCAGATAAAATATCGCCTACATGCCTCGTGCCACCTTTCGTTTCATTTTCCCGCTCCCCCTCCCCCCATCCCCCAGAGGTTCCGAGGCACTCGACGTTTCGCGATGTCTGAATAGCAGTACGGCTGCGAACGCCGCGCGATCTCTTATCGTCTCCAGACTCTCTCCCTTTACCGAGCGTGTCGCAAAAGTTCAAACGTTAATCCCGCAGGATTACCGAGAGAGAGAGAGATTCGACGAGCGAGCAAACCGAATCTGTATCGCGCGTCTCAGAAAGTGTGCGCCGAAAATTAAACGATTCTTGTCGAATTACCGAACGAAAACAAATATTAGACGTGACGTAATTTCGCTCTTCGGTTAACCCGGGAACGGGGCTCTCGCTCAGAATTTTATCGCCGCAAGTCCCAGTTTTCGAGATGTGTAATATTGAAAATTAAAAAGTTGACGGTATACACGCGCGGGACGGGCGCGCGGCCAATCAAACTTTCGTCGGGGAAAAATTGACTCGAAATTCGCCAACTTTTCGAATGCACACACACGCGCGCGCGCACGCACACACACTCGGTGCATTCGCGTCCGTCTCGCGCGTGCAAGTTTTCCGGGGGAGCAACGAGAGAGCGAGAGAGTGTATCGTTGCGAATTTACGGAACACCCCGTGGAAAGAAGTAGCGTCCCGCTTTTCTATTCGCGCCGCATGCTCGCGGAGCAACTTCGGTTACGCGCGGCAAACTTTGAAACGGCCATTCACGTCGTAATCCCATAATGCATCCTTCGCATGCAGCAACACCCGTCGCCGCACTCGATATCCTCTCCTCTCTTCTCTCTCTCTCTCTCTCTCTCTCTTTTCTCTCTCTTCATCCCTTTCTCTCCGCGTCAATGGCTCGATACGTTTGGTCGGTCAGTCAATCGTTATCGAGTCCCTCCTTTCGTACGTGGTGGTCGGTCGGGAGCTTTTGTGCTCTCGCATCGGTGATTCACCGTCCGCGCGCTGCGATAACAATATTTTGTTGGCCGATAACGCGATCTTGGGCGGACAAAGAGGAGAAACGTGGTCGTTCTTTAAACCGTTGCGCTCGCTCGTCCGTCCGCCGCGTCGTTCGTCGGTACGTCCGTTTTCCCTCGCTCTCTCCCTTCCGTCCGTCGGCGAACCGACGTTTTTCGATACACGCTATAGACACACGGGGAAGCACAGCCAAGCCACGCGCCAAAGGACGTTTTTGTTGGGATTTGTAACCGTATAGTTTCAACGTCGTCGTCGTCGTCGTCGCCATTTCTCCCCTTTCTCTCTCTTCTTCCGGCGAAGAAATATTATTATCCACGTCCGGTACTTGCTTAAAAAGCTCGGGTCCACTTTGCCCCTCGTGAAAAATAATCGGATAAATGTTGAAATTTAGTACTAAATTTGTCTACCCCTCGGGTAGTAAAATTTCACGAGGATGCGATTTATTTTCGAACAACGACCGACGCACACCCGCGCGCTCACACACAGGAGCGTGATATTGTGTGTTGCTATTTAAGTTCGAGCTTTGAATAGTCGGGTGTACAAACCGGACATTCGAGACGTTAGTTTCTTGCAAAGTTTTTGTACACCGGCGCGAAAAGACAGTCCAAATAATTTGTAGTTGGGAAGAAGGTAATCAGACCCGCATTCTTAAGATCGTGCGATATCCTAAGTTCGTCAGAGCACACCTTCGCCTCTCCTTTTAAGTTTGTTTCACTGTTGTCGAGATCTCCCTCTCCTCCCATCTCTCTCTTTCTCCTAGCACCGTTATTGAACACCGTTGGGAGTTAAGGAAAACGTGCGAAGTTGGAAATTGGTATACCGGGGGGCCGCGGCGGGTTATCGACAGGGTTTAAATGTTGCGGTATCTCGAACGAACTTTCGCCGTACAACCGGCGACGTGTAAGTAAAAATGGATGCTCATCGCGCGCTGAAACTGCACCGGAGCGATGTAACGCGAGCTTGGGAAAAAAAAAATAATTAGAAAAAAGAACCTTATCGTGGAAATAACCCTTTTTCCACCGGGGGAGAGTGCCATTTACGAACACGCGCGCGCGCAGTCATTTGCGTCGTTTGTAAAAACCGATTCTCTGGCCTTTCTTTTTCTTCCTTTCTTCCTCTCTTCTTACATTCGGTCGCCGCTATCCATCCGCAGAAATGTCAGAAAGACGTAAACCAACTCTTGGCGAAAATTCTCCTCTTATTGGAGTAGAAACTTTGTTCGCTCTGCAGCGGGGCTCACGGTTGTCACACCTTTAACATCGTAATCGCGGAACCGCGGGAACTCGCGGAACGCGCAAATTAGAAGTTGATGAAGCGGAAAACGTCGTTCTTCGATGATTGCGCGCGCGTATTTTTTGTTTGTTTTTCTCTTCGAGAGAACTGCATATATAGATATGTATGTGTACGTGTTACATCTATTTACAACGTCGTCGTCTCTTCGCACAAAAAAAAAAAAAAAAAAAAAAAAAAAAAAAAAAAAACAAATATTTTCATATCAGAGTTTTATTTCATATGTCGCGTAACTTTCTCCGATCGAAACACACACGCGCTTTTGCAATGCGTTGTACAAACAGATATCAATTAAAAGTGTGTTCGAATCGTTATCAAAACTACCCTGATATAAACCTAGTTTCATGAATGTCCTCTATAGAGTATTCAAAGTTCAACGGCCCGGCGGGGTCTCTATCGTCGGGCTGCTATAGTGTTGGAAAAAAAAAGTACGCAAATGCAGCGATGTATTGCGCCCGCCGGCAAAAAAAAGCGATCGCGAAAAAAAACTTTATCGCGCGAGGAGGAGGAGGAAAGAGGGACAAACCTTTTTTCGCGCCACCGCCATTTACGGTCGGAGTCATTTGCGTCGTTCATAAAAAGCGATTCGAGTTTCTCGCATTGGGTCACCTCGAACCGTCCGTGAAAATACGCGAGACGTTACCCGACTCCCAAGGAAAATTCTTCTCGTCGGGCAAGAAACTTTGTTCGCCACAAAGAGTGGAAAGGACGCGCGCGCGCAAAAGAGAGGGAGAGAGAGAGAAAGAGGAAAAAATAAGAGGAGTAAAAAGGTGAAAAAGAGAAAGATATATATATATCTATACAACGCGGCGAAAGCGCGATTCTCTATCGTTAAAGATGTACAAAAGCTCGCTACACTCTTCATCTGAATCGCTGGTTCTTATAAAAAGCAATCTTAACTTCAAAATGCGCTGCGTCAGTGTGGCGCAAATTTTTATGGCGCGACATTACGTACATATTTTTGTGTAACACTCTTTTTTCTTTAGTGTGAATGTAATTTTTTTTCTGCGAGAGTGATGCCGTTTTATTTGTGCCGCGTCTATGGGATAATAGCGTGTTTTCGTTCGAATAAAATTTCAAACAAGTGACATTTGTTTTCGTTCGCGATTGAATCTTTTTCGAGCTTTAATTGTCCTTGACCCGCGCACATCGGCCGGTTCTGAAAACGCATATCGCTCACTCACTTCCGGCCGTGAACCTTGGGCATTCCCTTTGCCCGCTTCTATTTCGAGATTGGGTCGCGTGGGCGTTGAGTGGTTAGATATTTTTTTTTTTTAAATCACAAACTAAGAACTCACACAAACACGCACGTGAAATCGCTCTCTTCTGTTGTGATTGTTTACGAAAATAACATTTATTCCATTTTCAAGAGCGTATCATTTTGCAATAGAATTTTTATTGAATGTAAATTACATATTGACGTGGAAGGACGCGAACGGGGACAGCGGTTGTTTCTTCTCTCGATAAAAAGCAAGTTTATGCAAAGTAGTTATCTGACAAATTGAGCGCAAGTCTTTCCGTCTATAAATATTTCTCGTATATATACGCCAACGGTTTTCCGTGAATATATATATATATGTATAGGTATGTATTCTTATTTTGACAGATGAATCGAACTGAATATTTACGTATATGTGCCATGAGACGTTTAAATATTGAATGCAATTTAAATCGATTTTCGTTGCATTCTCTCACTCACTCACTCACTCACTCACTCACTCACTCACTCACTCACTCACTCACTCACTCTCTCTCTCTATCTGTGTGTATCCCGTATATTTCTCCGAAATTTAATACTTCGGAGAAACTCCGGGGCTTGTGCTTCGATTTCAGAATAAACGGTTTACATATCAGCCGAGATTTTTCCCCGAGAACGAGATTCCGGGGGCTTGTCGATACACCTCGCTACGGAAAGATCTGATAATGTCGCGAAATGTCGGACGTCGACGAGAGAGAGGTGACGTCGGTCGGAGTCACTTATCCCTGAATTTATTGATTTATCGTGTATATACCCGCGGTAGTATCGGAAGATCTTCCTCGCGGATATTCTCGCGCTCCAGTAAGCTGTTTCGACCTGCGGCTTTGATTTTCACGGTCGCCTACTCATCCCGATAAGCTCTCGGTGCACACGTCGTATATAACTTCGTGGCAACGTAGGCGTGCGTTGTATATTGCTTATCAGAGAGAGAAAGAGAGGGAGAGAGAGAGAGGCCGAGATCTTCCCGAAAATGGATGCAATTCCAGGAAACGTACCGAGCGTTCCGTCCGCGTTTACTGCCGCGATCTTCCATCGTGGATACGTACGTGTGTGTGTGTATGCGCACATGGGCATACGGAGGGGAGGGTCTGAATCTAATATCGTGTTTTGCCTCCTCTCGGTCTTCGCTCTCGCTCTCACCCCCTTATCTGCATATATTCTCGCTCTCTCCGTCCGTCCCTTCCTTCCGTCTCGCCTCGGTCGCACAGTGTACACAGGACAACACCCGTTAGTAGTCATAAGCACACAAGTTTGATGTTTACCGGTTTGCGGTGCTGCGGACTGTACCGCACCGGTGGTGGTGCCGGAACGCGTGCACTCGCGCGAGGATTAAAAAGCGCGTCTGACCGCAATGCGCCTATATGTACCCATTTCGTTTGCGCGAGCGATAATACACATGACACAAGCGTGCGGGGCGCGCCTCTTGTAAGAACAGCTGTGGCACGTTGTGTTCTTGCGAATCGGAAATTTCTCTTTTGCATGTATTTGTACGTATCTGTGTTTATTAACCGCACTATAATATCCGAAACATCGAATGAAATTTGAATGGGATCTCTGAGACTCTGTAAGAGTCTCTCTTTGAATAAACAAATAGTACGTAACGTTTAATGTAATTCGAGCGACATTTAATTTGCCGCAAATTCACGAAGTTTCGGACATTGTAGTTTTTTGTTCCCCGCCCCTGGCAAAAAAAAAAAAGAATGTCAATCATCCCTCAACGAAAGTAAAAGCTCGGAAAGCTGCGAGCCGCACGATCTATTTAGATAAATGGAGAAAGGACCGGGATTTAAAGAGTTCATACCCTTTTTTACGCGGGCACCGCGTGCGCGCGGGCTTTCGCGGTGGATGAACCGAGCGAAAAAGAGAGTGGAAAAGCCCACGTAACCGCAATGCGGACGTTTCACGGGCCTATACGAGCGTCGAAGTTCGATAAAGAGCGCCCGCGGCAACGGGCGCAATAAAATTCACTGATTTAAAGGGGACTCCCGGAATTTTACTTCCAGATACAACAACGGCGATCGATCGATCGATCGATCGATCGATCGATCGATTTCGCGCGCGCCGCGAAAAGTCACGTGATTCGATTATATACCAGTGCGCGGCGCGACGTTGAAAACACGATTCTCTCTTTCTCGCGCGCTCGCGATATCCTCAGCGTTTCGATTTTATTCCCCCGTGTGCCAAACAATTTATTACCTCTCGTGAATAACCTAATTCACTGCCGAAAACTCGTCGTCGTCGTCGTCGTCGTAGTTGTCGTCGTCGTCGTCACCCGGCAGTTAACTTTTCCCCGTTCCGATCGGTGTCCGCCACAGGAAAACATGCCCCTCGCGTTCTCGCATATACCTCGATTTCGGGTTCATCACTCACCCGAGGACACTGACGTGTCTCGCAACTTTGATAAAAACAAGATTTTTTTTTTTTATCTTTCCGGATAGCCGCATAAAAGAGGAAAAAAAGTCGGTCAGGATTTTCAGTCCTATAGCGTCGTCGTATCGTTGCCCCTCCTTCTCCCTCCTCCTCGCGATTCGACTCGAAAAAGCGAGTTGTCGCGCGTGGACGAAAAAAAAAGAAAAAAAAATATTGTGCGAGATAGTCGTGTCGTTTCCGTCCTCGTCCATTAGCTCTCGCTCAATTCTCCGACTCGTCTGGTGCTCTCTTCCACGTCTCGCGCCCCGCTTCCATTATCGTCGCATGCCAAGAGGCCCCGTGGAAAATAGGAGTTTGATTGGAACAGAGGGAATTGCAATCGGAATCCTACGGAGGCCGCGCGTCTCTCACCCGACTACAACCACGACGTCGGCGGCGGCGGCGACGGCGGCGACAACGACGACGACTAGGATGACGACGACGACGACGACGACGACTTTGCTCGTAAATAACATTTGCTTCCTCGCGTACGAACGAAGTTACGACCGCGGAACTTTGCACAGAGAGAAAGGGAATGGCGGACGTGGAGGAGCGGAGACCGAAGACAGAGAATGCAAAGGACCTCGGGTACGGGACGAGGGTGGAAGAGCGACGCGCTGCAAACAGACGACGATTTACAAAGCATCGGAGGCGCTGCACCGCCACGGTGCGGGTTTTCCGTGAGAGAGGGAGAGAAAAGAAAGAAAGAAAGAAAGAAGGGACAAGCGAACGTGTGAGTCAGGCTCGACGAAGGGGACAGAGACAAAAAGCACGCGGCTCGGCGCGACGATTTATCGCGCCGCCGCATCGTGGATCGCGATGCGTATGGATTTCCAGCGTGGCGGGTAAATACTCGGACGGATAAAGGATCTCGCGTGATCTATGAAGGGACGTCGTCCTAGGTCGGATGACGAAAAACCTGCGGCGATGGAAATGGGGGGAAAGAGGGGGAGGAGAGGAGGGAGGAGGGAACGCGAGCTGCATGGAAATGGCGCGCGCGATCCGATCGGTGTCTCTCTTCTCTCCCGGCAAATGCGAACGACAGAGATACGGTGAGAGAAGGGCTGCGCTTGGTTTTTGGAATTACATCTTCATTTGGAAACACATGAAAAGATTGGTCGTAAAAGTATAAGAACGACATAAAAATACGTTGTTAAGACTCGGATGATTTACAAAACGGCACAGCTTGTAAATCGACGAGGAATCGGGCACGCGCGATAAAGACGGAAATAAAGGAAAGAAAAAAAAAAACCACGCGTGGTACAATTTATTGTGCAACATAAGAATCGCGAAGTTTATGTATGTACAGCGGGATTTACAGCGGCGCTCTATGTAAATGTTAAAATCGATGAAGTTGTTAAGAGAGAAACACACCGTCAGGTCGATGTGGGAAGATGAATGGCGAAAGTCAGAAACGCGAATAGACTTGGTGCTGTTTACTTGAGAGAATCGTCTTTGTAAATAAAAATTTCATTTCAATTTCTTGAATGGAGATCGAGAGAGGAGTTCTTTGTATTTCAATATTCAAACTCTCTCCTTTAATATTATGCAATTTCGAGGAAAACATTTAAATTTAATTGACATTTGTTTTTTCTCGCCTTTATCGGCATTTCGATCTCATAAGATTTTATTTATCGTGAGACGGCGTACGGCGAAAATACGAAGCTTAAAAATCATTGTCTCGATACGCTTCTCGGTGTTTGGTCGAGCGGCGATTGCAGAGGATCGGGAAGAAAATGGGAAAATAAGAGGAGCTCGCGCGTGGAAAGGGAAGGGAGGAGGGGGAAGGGGCGCGATCCTCGCACACAAACAATGATACACAAAAGCATTCCTGGATGGGGCCAAAGCTCTCTCTCGACGCGAGAGACAGGAAGTGCGCGCTACTACAACACGATAAAAGACAGAAACGAAGTCCCGGAACACGTAATAAGATTTATCGTGTTCTTAGATCGTGGATCACGATATACGCGGATTTACAGTTCGCGGCGCGTCGCGTACATAAACACGAAAATCGATGAAGCGGGAAGGAAGGGAGGGGAGGGGGAAGAGAGGGCACCGAAAGATAGAGCGAAGCGCTCGAAAAATCGATAAAAAGGGATACCGGGAAATATCGGAAGGCACGCTCGAGCGAAAATATTGGGAGCGAGGCGAGTCGAGTCGAGAGGGGCGAGCGAAAAATAAAAAGATATCTTGCGCAAGCGGAAGATACAGGCGTGTTCGGACTATTCGCGGAGGGGACGACTTTCGAAACAGTGAAAGAAGAGAAAATTCTATTTTCAAACGAGGGGAGTTGATTAAAATTTTTAATCCGATATTTTCGTGATATTCCTCCGTCCGGTATTTCATCGAATTTGTACGTTACAACTAAAGGCTTGAAAATATTTAACTTCTATTTTAAATATAAATTAAAAGAGAAGAATATTCAATATTTGATATCTCTATTAAATTCCCGTGCAAGAAATTAAATTAATATTAGAACCAAGAGAGTCCCCGATCGATTCGCGGAAGGAGATCGCGGACTGCTCGGATCGCTACGGCCCCCGGCGATTTTCATACACGGCGATTCTAACGTACATCTTATATGAGATCGTAAAAGACATTTCCGAATGGAACACGCTCCGCGGAAGACGTCCGAGCATTAAGATATTATTCACGGTGTTCGGGCTCGGGTCGTGGATTACCATGTACCCGTTTATAGGATATTCCCGTGCGCGGGTGAGTTCAAAAATCGATAAGGAGCGTGCCAGGAACATAGGAAAGGGTCGTTGGAGAAACGGTGAAGAAGGGAAGGCGATAGTCGTCGAAGGGACCCGTGTCTTTCACATATATAGAGTGCGAAAAGATCACCGTGCGAAAGAGATGCTCTTGTATATCTTCGCAATTCGCGCGCGCGCGCGCGCGCGTCGTCGCGTCGGTGTGATGCGCGAAAAAACTTTTCCTCCCGAATCCAATATCATTTAAATAAATTCCTCTTCGACGGCCCTTTCACCTCCGCCGTAAATTACCGATATCGCAGCTTTGTAACAAATGGCCGAAAGATTACACGTACGAAGAGAAAATCGATATTTTAACGCAATTTTCCGAAACGCGCGCGCGCGATTTCTTCTTCAACAACGGCGCGCAGCGTCGAAAAATAAGAGTATCTCGACTCGCGGAGAGATTACAAGATACGAATATTAGCGTATTTATGCGCCGAGAAAACGTAGCGCGAATATATCGACAGAGACCATCAAGCGCCCCAAGGATATGCGCCGGTTGGAAACGTCTTTTCGAAAGAGAAAGAGAGAGAGAAAGGCAAGCGCGTCGGCAAGAGGGATGAAGAAACGGCGGTGAAGAGAGAAAGGCGAGACGGGAAGGATGAGAGAAAAAAGAAGAGAAAGAGAAAGAGAGAGGGAAGAAAGGCTGTGGGCGAAAGAGAATGGCGGAAAAGAGACGGGGGAGGTAGCGCACGCATTTCCACCATTTATACACACGTCGGGGGCACGGCGGCGGCGGCGGCTATCTCGTCGATATTTCGGTTTTCCCCATTCCCAGGATCTCTGCCCTCTTCCGTCAAGCCCCTCTCGCCTGGTTTGCCCGCCGTTACCCCTGGCGAAACGGGCTCTCGCCGTTGTACTTTCGGACAGGGCTTAATCACCGTAGAGGGTTCCCCGCCGTATTTGCTGCTGACGAGAAAGGATCCGGTCTTTATCTCGCGCGGCGCACGTTGCCGCCATTGCCGAGATTATTCCGCTCCTCCCTTCCGGCGATTCCGTTAATTCCGTTGTGGAATTACGACGACGACGACGGCGGCAGCGGCGGCGGTGATGCGCGCACCGGCGCGCGGTTGCGGGAATTGGTCGAGAGAGCGACCTTCTTGACCGCTCTCGGACGTTCGGTAATTAACCCTTCGCACTCGTCTGCATCCCTCTCTCTTCGCACTCGATACGAGGAAGCCCCTTCACCTTAGCCGCAGTTACGTGCAGTCCCTAAATCCGAGCTGTTTATAGTCGGATGAGCTCGAGTGTAGTCGTTCTCTCGTGATCACCGCGCGCGCGCGATTTACCCAGTATTAAGTCATCGAGTGCACTATATATATTTCGCGCACGAGTGTATAATTCAATTCTCTCAAATGCGAAAACAAGTAATAATTTATTTATTCAAGAATTTATATCGTCTTTAACTGCAACGGAGTTAAATAATAAGAGGCAAATTGCGCGAACAATTTGGATCGTTCTTTTATATCGTCGAAAATTTCGTATATCTTTCTTTTCTCAAATTTCCAGATCCGCGAGAGAATTTTCTCAGCGATTCTTCGCGCGAATCGCCGTCAAGGGAGTTCTGAAATCCGGCGATTCGCGAGAGATGAACGTCACTGCGCGGCTGCGGTATGCGCATTTCCAATAGAACGCGGTTTTACCCACCCTCTCCCTCTCGCCCATATATTCTCTTCTTCCGCGGGAGTTTCTCTTGCGCCGTAATTATCTCTGCCCTGCCCTTTATACGACGAGAGCAGCGGCACGTCGCACATCGACCGCCGCCGCCGCCGCCACGACCAAAGGTACGGTGCGTGTGTGCGTGTGCACCCCGTAACGGCATATTTATCGCTTCCGGATGCACGCTGCCAGTGACGTTTACGAACACACCGAACACTCCCGCGTCCGTGTGCGTCGCCTCCCTCGCTCCCCCCGTAGCTTCTTTCATCCCATCATCTCCGTTGCCTCGTGAGAATCTGGAGTAAAAAGTTGCACCGAGAGCTTGCAAGGAAACGTGTGTGTGTGTGTGCACGCCACACACGTGCAAAAAAAAAAAAAAAAAAAAAAAAAAAAAAAAAAAAAAAAAAAAAAAAAAAAAAAAAAAAAAAAAAAAAAAAAAAAAAAAAAAAAAGATACATTAGCGTGTTTCTGACCGGTTTTGCACTTACGTGTCTGGATGCTCATGTAAAAGTTTGCGATTTATCCGCGGATAGAAAGTGAAAATTAATAAAGAAACGCGTTTTTATCGAATGTACAAAATCATGAAATGTTGAAACTTTTTTCTTTTTTGTACGACAGAGAGAGAGAGAGAGAGAGAGATTGCGATAATATCTGAAATCCGACGAATACGGTTCTCGTGTATTCTTTATATACCAGAGTTCGTGCTTTCCATTGATTCGCTTTCGTTTGGTTTCTCTTTCATTCGCTCGTGCTTTCGCGGTGATTTCAAACGCGATGCGAAATTCCTCGCGGATGCGCCTCCTCATCCCCAGTTTTCTTTGTATATAGCTTTAGTGTTTCGCGGCTACGCCAATGATTCTCCTATAAGTGTGCGTGTGTGCGTGTGTATGCGGAAATCTTGGGGCGCGCGGAATCCGCTTTCTAGAATATCGCGCGTGTCTTCCGTGTTAAATTACGTGTTAATGGTAACGGTATAAAAAGGAACTTTCTTTTTTTTTTCTTGCATTTCACACACGGTCAATGTACGCGGGCGTGCGATAAACGCGAACGACGTTAGATCGCGTAAATATAAGACGACGAATAAATAAAAAAAAAAAAAAAAAAAGAAAAAAGAAAAATGCTTGATATCGACAAACTAACCGGCGCCGAAAGAAATTGCCGAGAGAATTATTTGCAGCTGCGCGAAAGACCGATAAATTTGGCTAATACATCAAGGTTTGAAAAATCCAGAAGAGGCTTGCGCAAATGGAAAGGAAGAAGAAGAAGAAAAAAAAAGAAATATCGCAAAAGAAGACTGAATCTCTCCTGACAGATACACGCGGTCTCTGACGCATCAATCATTTCGGCTTTTTGCGATCTCTCCGCGATTTAAGCATTTACGTCGACGCGTCTGCCTTCCCTTCCCGGTCTTTCTCTGCCATTCGATACGTTGCACACGCCCCGCGCGCGCCATTGTCGACTGCCACACATCGCCATTTCTGTCCGATATCCGTTTCCCGAATATTTCGCTCCTTCTGCCCGGCCCTCCGCTCCGGGGGGAGACCGCGCGCGTTAATACTCCTCGCCTCTCCTCGCCTCGATGTATTCGGTATGTGCAGAAGTGCTTAGCCAGCGCCTAGGCCAGCATGGAATAGCTCGGCTGCCGCGTCGCTATGCGCTATAAGCATAAGCACACTGCGGGACCGACCGCTGAATGAGAACGCGGACGCATAGAGCCGCCGTTAAGGCGAATTTACGCGGTCGCTTGTAGTAGCGATCATGCCTCGCTGCCGAGAGGCGAATCAACCCGAATGAATATGAATATATATACATATATACATGTGTATATACATGTGTATGTATATATACAGTACATTCGCGGAGCAAATTTTTGTTGCGTCAAGCAATTTCCGCGCTCAGACTTTGCTGCGAGAAATTTATAAAATTGTGTGGTTGAAAAAAAAAAAAAAAAAAAAA
>QVOA01017226.1:0-15987 GCA_014825685.1 Pseudomyrmex cubaensis | reverse complement strand
ATAAATAATTTAACTTTAGTAGTCTCTTCAAAAAAAATTCTCAAAAAAGTGCTTTTTTTAGACCCATTATCCTTTACCCCCCCCTTAACCTCATATTTTAAAAAGAATTTACATAAAATCAGAAATATAAACACGCGCAATGAAACCCTTTGTCGCAGAACAAAGCGCGACATTTTATCTGATAAAATTTCGTCGAAATTTTTTACACAGCTAGCTTGGAGATTCGAATCGGCGGTGACACGCATGTTCGCTTCGACGCCCAGGCGATAAGGTCTCTGTGAGTGAAAGATATTTGAATAGCGTCTGTCGTCGTGAAGATTAGACATACGACGACAGAGGGAAGACCGCGAAAAAAAAAAAAAAAAAAAAAAAAGAAATCTGTCTCTTTATTCGCTCTCGGAAGAGATAAGTTCCTCCGAGACCGTTTCGTCCTAATGAAGCTCCTTAGAGTTGCGACCCGCATTTATTATCTGTCACATTCTTGCGGCGCGCGAAACACTCCCGGAAGTTCGAGGAAAGTTCGTGCGAAATAAGTGCTTAACCGAGACGAAATTGCAAATACGCCATCTATTGTTTTCGGCGGCATCGCGTGTGTGGGTCAGTTTCCTCAATAGCTTATTATCACTCCACTAGCAAGCATTTGAAGTAAATAAATTATTACATAATATTGTACGTGTAAATACAGATCTTGTTGCATGGATTGCAGCTTAAACTGCCGCTATTATTTTGCGTGTTATATTTATGTCGTTAAAACGCGCGTTAAAATGTAAACTCCAAGCATGCGCGTGCGAGCGTCGTTTGTATAAATTGATTGTGCTTCAACAAATTTGTAAATGAACGGTCAATGAGGCAACAATGCGCGCTCGGCAACAGGCCCTTAATGACCATTGCTCGATAAATTCGAATTAATTCGGGCGTATCAGCTAAAACAAAAACATAACAAATTCCACTCGTTATATGCTAATGCTGACCTGAAAAAAAAAAAAAAATCGATGCGCGTTTTCCCAAATCGCCGTTGAAGATTATTTGTAAAGCAACCGCGTGTGTGAGAAATCACGTAGCACGTTCTCGTTAATAGAGAGATTATTTTGAAAAAGATTTCGGCAACACGTGAAAAAGATTTCTTTACACCCCTGACACGTGGACATTGTGCCGAGAAATCTCTCGTTTTTCGAATCAATTTTTTTTTTCTGCAGAAAATGATGAAAAGAATTTTGGAAGTTCTCGCTACATCAGATGTTTAAAACTTACATGTACAACATATTTATTTTAAATTATAAAATCCTATCACAACGAGAAAACATTTTCCGAATTTTCATGCGTTGCGTACTACGCGATGCGCGCAAGAGTGTGTTCCCTTTAACACCGGCTGTGTTTTCCCGCTTGATCCTCTCAAGAGTTATTTAGGTTCGGAATAATCCCACCTGACCCTGCCTCGCAACTCTCTCGAGTTGCGGGCGCAGGTGCGTGAAAGCGCGAAGTCAGGCGAGCAATCGGCGCTGAAAAACACCGGCGGGAACTCCAAAAGAGAGCGAAAGAAAACGCGAGGAGTTAAAAATCTCTCTCCTCTCTCTCTCTCTTTTTTTCACCGACGCGAATATTGTCTGTCGCTTCCGAGAGCGTGTCGATATCTGCACCGTAATCGCGGAAGTATTCACGATGTTGTCGGTATTGAGAGCGTCAACGCGGTTATAACGCAATGACAATCGCGCGCGCATGACGTCGCGCCTATTAAAATGTATTACGCAATAATATCGCGGCGATCGATAGCCAGTCGCCCGCACAAACAAGCGTCGGACAGATCCGATGTGCGAGAGCTTAAGCCGCTTTAATCGACATATAAATTCCTTTTGATTGACGTCCGATTCTCATCGCAACGGGATTTCAATTTTTACGTATCCGAACAAGGAGAAAGAGAGAGCTACGGAATAATTCAATCGCGCGTCCAATTCGTTCGCTTCATTATTTTCACAACGATTATCGCAACGCCAAAACGGAGTGTTCTGATGTTCCTTTCGTTAATTATTCCTCCATTTGTGCTCTCAAACGGATGTGTGCGTTCGTTCGCGCATTTTGTCGCAACATTTTATAGTAACGTCGAACTGAAATTACAACGATATTTTGTTCCACTTGAAATTTAATTATAATACACACACACAAACGTGAGAAAATTGTTTTTAATTACGCGACAATTTGAAAGTATTCTGTTTTTATGTATGGGTCGAATCAGAAATCTGGAGAGAGTGAGGATGCTCTAAACTTAGCTTGGCTTGGATTTAGTTTTGATGCTGGTTTAACACCTGATCAGGATCAGGTGTTCTGCTCGAGCGTGAAGTCGGTAAAAAGCGATGGCCGTAAAATAAATGTTAAAGTGTTACCTCGAGGATGTAAATAAGCTAGAATGGCCGTGAACAAACTAATGAACCACGTAATGCCGATGCTATTGGCATTGAAAGTACAAAGAAGCGTATTACGATCCTTTTCCTCGCGATACTCCTTGTACGGCGGCAAAATTGCGACACGGTGCATTATAATTAAGGATATTAATGATTATTAATCTATTATTTCTCTAAATTTTCTAATTTTGGTGTGCGACCTCTTTTACTGAAACGATCAACATAACAAACAAGATACCAAGGGATGCGCTTAAAAAATGAGGAAATTACTGTACGAATTGTTCTAAACAAATTACTTCGATAGATGGGATCTATTAACGTCGGAATAAGCGTCGGAAAATTCTCGAACAAAATATCGTTTAATCCCCTGTAGTGCAGTAAAACGGAGGAAAAGCGGACACGCTCCGTTCGAATTAATGTTCGACCGGTGTCTTGGAACGCGCTTCGCGCGCGCGGGCGCGAATAATTTAACTCACAGACCCGAAGTGAGTTATTTCAAGAACCCACGCGGCAGCCAAGGTCTGAGATCCTGAAGGAGACGTGACCGCGAAATGTTAATGTCGACGGCCGATTTACTATTGTCACCCCGTTGTGCGCCATGCGCGCTGTCAAAAACAGAATTTTTCACTTGGCAGCTTTCGCACACACACACACACACATACGGAGTCCAGCCATAAAGTGCAGCAGCTCGCGAGGGACGTACAATCCCTGCCGTTCTCTCTCTCTCTCTCTCTCTCTCTCTCTCTCTGTCTCTCTCTTTCCCCGAAGATGAATTATCGCCAGATAACATCTGTCGCGTGCGATATCTGCGCGTCGCGATAACGGGATTCGAATTTCCGCGTGTGCCTTATCGCGCGTCGCCACGGAGTAATTAGTTAAGGGGTTAACGCGACAAATAAATGATGAGTGTTTAATGAAAATTACCTGGATCCGTCTCGCGCATTCAGCGGAGTATGCAAATTACCTAATGAGTAGGATAAAATTGGTACTTGCAGGTAGGGCTGTGTGTGTGTGTGTATATATACCACGATATATTTCATTTAGTCGGAAATGAAGAAAAGTGCCATTTAAAAATGAAACTCATAAAACACACCGGTGACGCGTTAATTGCCGACCTCTCCTCAAATACAAATTTTTCACGTACGTTTTAATATAAAGTTTTTTCTCAACAGAATCGTTTTTCAATATATAAGTATACGTACATTAACCGTTTCGAAAGTATCGTATCTCGGGGTGCGTTCGACATTTCACTCGCGCTTGATACGTTTTATGACGAAAATCGTCGACGTGTCGATATAAATATATGAGACGTATTAAATTTCAGAGCAACCGTGTAGTATCGGCGTGTTGAAACGCGTTTCCATATATGACCGTGGCGAAAAGCAGATCGCAACCGACGCGAAAGCAATCGCTTACGCGGACGTATTTTTCCGAACGAATTTTCCGACTCACTGAGGGAAACCGATCCTTTTCCTCAATGATAGTCGGAGGGAGAGGGAGGAAAAAAGTCGCACACGCCTCGGGGATACCGTCGCATCGTCTTTCGCCTTTCGTCGTGAGAATAAATTGCGGCTGATAACATCCGTTCTTTTGCGATACGTCGAGCAAAGCAGCCGCGATACAAAGCCGCGACGATCTTTTAGGCGACAAAAGATGCCGTTCTTCCGTGCAGAAAGTCGCGCGTCGATCCAAAGATTTCAGTAATCATGCAGTTCTATTTTAACCCTCGTACAAATTCAATTCCGCGTTTGTTTAGCAACCAACATTAACTGCCTTGTCATTGTTTCGATTGCGGAATTCGCGAGATTCATATTCAGGTAGATCTATTTTAGGGGAGTTTATTGCATTAAGCTCAAACTTGGCCGGTTCGAGAGATCGGTGTAAATGACTGAAAAGTTTGGCAATCAGCGCAGACGTGCCTGTCGCGTGCAGACATGGCATGTGTTCAAAACATGGCGTGGCACAGACAGAATCGTGATTGTTGACGTTTCAAATTGACAGCAAAGTAGCTGCAATTCAGCGCGCGCGATAAACACTTGTGAACGCAATAATTAAGAGCAATATCCTGTCTAACTATTCAATTTTACTCACAAATAATTGATCAATAATATATTTTCGTAATATTTATAGAAAAAAAGAGAGAGAGAGAGATAGAAATGTGACAATCATGTTATTTTCTACTTTCGAAACTTTTTAACGAGAAGAAAACTTTTTTTCCGTATTTTCATGAGTTTCGCAAAACAGAAATGACAAGTACGAGAGCATTTATTTAGTCAAACAATTCGTTAGATTACCGATCGCCAGATATATACACGCGAGCGCAAATTTATATGTAGTTCGAATGTATTCACGGAAGTTCTCGCGCGAGAGGAATTTCGATGGAATGATAAGGCGAACGTGTCACGATTCTCCAATTCCAAATTGATTCCCGGAGAAACGTGCTAATTGGTAAGACGAGGCGGGGAATTTGGGCAAAGAATAACTTCTGTGCAAGAGTGTTCGCGTCTGATCTGTAAGTAGTGCACACACACACACACACACACTATACTATGTACGAGCGTATGAACTCTATAATCAGAATGTATGTAGCGAGACTGTGATGAGAGAGTAAGAATCGCTGTCTCGCGGATGTTCCACACGTGTCTGATGTGTGTACAATGACGTGTAAATACACGTCACAATGTAACCACACGGTTGTAAGAAAAATATGTAATATTGTATGTAACATCGGAATCATCTTCCGCATGTGTTGCGTATCAGAGGGAAACATAAACAACTGTCGCGGATTTCTCGCGGCATAATAGGATCCTGTAGAATATCCCAGCGTCACAATACGTCGGCAATTGGCTGTCAATCGGATGCAACGGTTCGCGCGCGGCGACAATAATAATAATAACAATGTCCCGCGCGTTTACAAAAGCGCGCGAGATTAAAAAGCCGTCAGTGCCGTCCGAGGAGAGAAAAACGCAAGAGGATTGCGCGAGCAAGAAAGCGCGAAATCTCATCTCGATGTAAAAGCTCGCGGCGCTCTTCGTCGTTGTTTATTGAATTCGACGGGAAAAACGTTCGACGCGCGTTCAATCCGTTGTGTTGACGTTTCTCTCTCTCTGTCGCGCATTTTATTTCCGCGTTGCGTAACGATTTCCGTTCCAAATAGCGCGCAATATTTTCTGGTTTTCGCGTCTTCTCGCGCGAGCACGAGAAATCTTTTTCTCTCTCTCTCTCTCTCTCTCTCTCTCTTTCTCTCTTTCCTTTTTTCTCCTTCTCTTTCTCCTCGGAGAGCTAAATGAATATATAAGGCGACGCGTTTCCTTGAATTTTTTATGCCACCTCCTATGCGAGTCGCGTGTGACTTTCGGAATTTCAGAGCGAGCTCGCATAAATTTCACAGGCACAGCTGCCTCCCCCGTACGTACCGTACGTGCACGTTCATCACGCACGCATGAAACGAACGCGTAACAACGATATATTTTCGCAAAATAATTTGTTAAAGGCTCTTTTTTTCGGTTCCTCTCGAGATGTCCGGATCGGATGACGTAAACTCGGCAAGTATTTCATCTCCATTGTTACGCGCGCTTCTTGATTTCTGCCACGCCACGTTGTTTGTACGTACGTTACAATTCACGCGCGAAATAAACGAACAATCGTTTCTGATATCCGGAAGTTTATTCTTATTGTCTAAAGCTGTAACATTTTTCTAAATTACAAACCAGGGAACGTGTTAAGGTGTCAAATAACAATATGTCAGGATCTATAATTGGGGTTTGGTTATTGCGCGCGCGAACGTTGGCTGACGTCGACAGCCAGTATGTTTGCTTTAACGATTTCCACAGGTGGCCGGTTAGTTGGCATTCCCGGTGTCAATGGCACCCATCTAACCTGGTTAGTTTCTCGACGTATTTCTCGAGTTACGAAACTGCTGGCAACAACACACGGAATAAACAGGGAGTCGGATATATAATCGCGATTCAATGACGAGATGGTTGCCGCCGGTTTCGCAAGTCGTTTGTCTCGTACGTTAGAAAAACACCGGCAAAATGAGTCGAAAACAAAGTCCATTATCAAAGTCGGCGACGCATAGAGTTTTGCGAGTTTCGCGCAGCGAAATTTTATCGTCGGTACTTTCTCATTGCGCGACATTTAATTCCACACGCGTGTTTCTCTTTTCTCGGTGTGTAATTCGCGGCTGCATAATGGTTCCGACAAACGCGCGGAATATTTGAATTATCGCGAACTGAAAATTTACGCGCGACCTAAAGCGGTCGCGCCCAAATTCGTTGCGAAAAATACGATAAATAATTTCCAGAACGTGTTTCGTGCGCGCGCGACGAATATTTTATTTTCTCTTTAACGTGTAAATATCTGCAGCGCATGTAATAGCAGGCCACGAGATAGAAGCCTTGTCGATGCTCTCTCTGGAAAACCATTTCAATTGTCTCGGATACGCTTTCGCGATACCTACGTGCTGCAATACGACTCGGTGCTCGTACAGTAACAGTTTTGCGACGTTTATCGTGTCGTGTTCGCGCTCGCCAATGCGATCCGGCAAATGCGCGCCTTGTTCGCGTATCATGTACTCGGTAATAAGGAGACACAGCGTACAGAAAATACACACACACATACACACAAGTAGATACACCGGGCGTGCGTCGCTCGTTCGAAGTTAGTTCCCGAGCGCGGACGGACTTAATCAGCAACTTTCCCGCACACAACTGTGTCGGACACATTTTCGTCGGACGTGTTTGTCGACGCACTGTCAAAATTACACATCTCTTATTCTTCTCGTCCCGCTTCCCTTTCGTCGGACGCGCGACGACGTGCTCGCCCCCGAACGCATTGTCAAAATTACGTAACGTCTCATACCTCGTCAGAGACGCCGTCTCATTCTCCAGAGACGGGAGATGACGACGGCCCAGGCATGTGCACCGTTACGTATATATACACAGAAAAGGGATGGAAATGGGCGGCACGTCCATGAGCTCGTGCGTCGCTATGGTAACACGGCATCCTCCTAGTTGGTTGACCTTGGGCACAGGGTGTAGGGTGTGGGATTCGAAAAGAGGTGAAGAGAGAAAATGCGGAGGGAAACTCGTGAGACGGATGCGCGCGGAAGAGGGACAGGAAGGAAAAAGGTGTAAGGGGGTGCACCTTTTTTAGGGAAGGTCGTTTCGCGGTCGACATCGTGACAAAAGTTGTCCGTTCGGGGAGGCGTTTGTGAGAAGAATCGAGTGACGTGAAGTCAAAAGAAAGCAGGGCGGCGGCGGTGTGTACGAAACGTTGAAGTGGTTTTTGTTTCCCTCTTCCCTTTTTATTCAATGAATCGGCGAGTGAATCGCGCTGCCAATGAAGCGCGCGTTAATGAGGAAGCATCCGCTTGCGCGAGGCTCATTGTTCTTAACGTGGTTAAGCGGCTTGCGAACGCGGAACGCTGAATGTAGAACTACTCGATGTAGCGTAAGATCGATATGGAACGGAATTTACGTCGGTCTATTTTCTCAGTATTCAGAGAGACGAGAGCGCATCTGTGCCATAGTGGATTTTGTTTAACATGAAATATGCGTGCGGATGATGATCGAGTCTGTGATACTACGTTTCGAGAAAAGATTTTGCTCGAGCGCTTTTCGCGAGCGCTTTACTTGTATAAGTAAGTTTACGTGAGGTTTTTCTCAAGCTTACGCGCGTGCGCAATATCAGTCGAGCGTAAATTAGGCAAAATTGTAAAATCCCGTATCGGGTGTTGTTATTCGCAACGCTCAATGTGTACACGCACACACACACACACACACACACAAAGTTTCTCAATTTTTTCTCCGTATTTTTATTTGAAACAAAAGCTTTTCGTATACAAATATACGCGTCTATATTTGAGTCAAAATCTACTTTGTTACAATTTTACGACTGTTACAAAATCAGAGAAAGGAGGGAGAAGAGCATTAATGAGTCGCATAATCGCGCTTAACTCCGAATGCTCTCGACAAACCTTTGAATTTCGAATGAGTGACGGATTAAGCCGAGTTTTTTTTTTTTTTTTTTATATACACGTAGCGCACTGTTTGAAATTCCTGGTCTATCTGTAGTAGAAAATCGCTTACAAACGCGCCGAGCGGACGATGTAATTTAAGCGATGCATATTCATAGAGCCATACGACCGTAAAAGTCACATTTGCTTCAGTGTCACGTAAAACGGAATCCTAATCGGCAGGATCCCCGCACCGTCGCGCGATAGCTTTTGCGGAAACCGCGCCCCCCCGTATCACAAAGAAATCAAACGCGTGCGTTTGACATTTGTAGTTTAATTTAACAACCACGCGAATGTGTACGTTTCGCGCGTTGCTACATCGACGCCGAACATTTTCCGAGCTGATCGTAGGCTGTGCCTCGGGGGATGTTTCGCGCGCTCGAAATCTAAATTCTGACAAACATGTTGTTGACGAAAAGGCTTTGTAGCAAGCGCGCAGCACCGAAAAGTATGTGCTTCAACAGGTTGTTGATTCCGGTATCTGTATATTTGTCTCGCTTAAAATCATCGTGAAAAGGCAGCAATGTGAAATTTAAATGCGACACGACGAGACTCTTCGCGCGATGATTCTACGTTACATCAACGTCGTGAGACGCTTAACTAGCCAATTAATTCATTGAAACAAACTTTGACAGCGATACGCGCATCAGCGTCGTTGTTATTCGCAAATCCGATTGTCGATACAAAGGTATTTGAGCAGCACGGCTGAAAACTTTAATGCTACGTTTGTTTATCGTGCAACTTTTGCGCAACGTCCGTCTCGTCCGACTCGTCGCATCGAAAGCCGATTATTGCTTCGGACCAGATCAGTGTGCTGCAACGGCGAAAAAAGACAGATGTTTCTTATACGTTTCGATGCTTTTGAGAGAACGAAATATTTTAAATTGTACAAATAACGGAGACAACACAGACAAGTAAGTAAAATCCGCGTACTTTTTTATGCGCTCGTACTTTTAACGAATGCAATTGAACGTAAGATTCTTAATTTTATACGCAATTAGAAACTTTATACATACAAACGAATTGTATGACAAAAACGTTGTTGAATAAATCAAAAGCGGAAAAATACAAAGGAAACAGTGGTAATAAAATGAAAATCATCTCTGACTAGCCAATAAATAAAACCGCCGAACTCACAAAGTAAACTTATTTTCCGTTTACATTCCGAAGAGCAAAGATACTCTGTAAAGTTTGCGCTTTGTAAATTTTGCCGGAGTCGAAACGCCAATATTTTTTCGAATTGGAATCAAACTTCCGGCATTCGCGCGAAGTACATGAATTGGCTCTCCGTGCGATTTGACGATCCGCGACAGAAGTAACGGACAGCGAAGTCAACAACCTGTTGGAAACGCATTTTGTAAGAGGCTATAAGGTAAAAAAGACCGTCACACCAAAAGCTTTTCATTCGCCGCTTGTACTTAGAACGTCGCATGTACACAACTTGTCGAGCCGGATGTGTAAAAAGCGAGTGAGAAAAAAAGCGGCAGTGGCAATTGACGCGATATTTATGAAGTTTCAACGCGGGGAAAAAGAGAGAAGCGGATTCTTGCGCACGTGAAAAGCGATATTTGCAATTCTAATTGAAAAAAATATTCTCTTTCGGAGGAATAAAATTCCAAGGGTATTGAATTAAACAAACAGAGGTAACAAATTACGAGATTAAAAATACACAGATCTCTTGTAACGTGTGTATCTCGTTGCTGCATCCTCTCATTTTGAATTATACACGCACTGTTATACTATTTACAATGAAATGCGCGCTCAATATTTAATGAGATCTATTGTTGTTGCGCTTTTGCGCGATATTGTGCGTGTATATATATATATATATTTACGTAACATCGCCGGTATATAAAGCGAATGAAAAAAAACGGCGGTGCAAATTGACGCAATATTTATGAAGTTACCGCGAAAGAAAAAAAAAGAGAAGCGAATTCTTCTCTGTACTGTGAAAAGTGCATATATTTTCAACTCGAGTTGAAGAGAAGAAATTCTCTTGAGCGAATGAAATTTCAAAGGTCTCGAATTAATTACCGCAGTATATATACCACTATCGTAACACACATTTAGTGCTCGTGGTTACTATAGTCGTCAAGCGAGCGATAGTGTTTCCGATTGAATAAAACAGTCTCGCGGTTTATAATCCTCGTGGTTTATGGTGCCTCGTAAAACTTAGCATAAATTTCTCATTCGTCAACGAACGATGCGCGCGTTATCTCCCGTGCTCCACAAACGGGCGCACGCGGACGGTCCCATGAGAGAGAGAGAGGGTGAGAGGGAGCAAGAAATTTCGGACGTACGAAGCGATTCATTCGCGAGAGAGACCCGCAGAGAGATTAGTTTTGAATTAAAGCCAACTTTAAATTAATAGTCCGTTTCGTCGGCAAGACAATCCCAAGGGCATTTCATAAACTATTACCATATGCTTGACAGATTGCACACGGATTATTACTCTTCAGAATGAACTTCCCGCGCTTATGTACGGATTGCACAAACTTGCGGGGAATTTCGGAGTCGCAGTTTATGTTTAGACGCGAAGAAAGATTCCGCGCTCCGCGCGCGCGCGCACACACGACGACGACGCGCGTATACTCGGCCGCGTGCGGAAAGTTCTTTCCTGAAAATCTGTTCGCAAAAACTGTTATATCCGCGCAAATTGCATGTTTTGTGTAAATTTTCAGTCCAGATAAACGTGGCCAGATTTTTTCATTAACTTTCAAATCCCGCAACCGAATGTAATCGGAAGACCAAACCTCGCGCGCGCGAGTAAAAATTTTATTGGCGTCGTGACATCTGCCGACATTAAAGTTGCGATTTTGCGAGGTAAAACATGCGAGCTCCGCTACAAAAGTAATATAAATTCTTGAGGTATCTAAGCGATTATTTCGCGCGCTTAAAACGAACGATCTTACGCGAGAAGTTTTTGTGAAATTATCCAAATAAATTTTTATCAGGTTTCCGATTTGGATTCAAGAGTAACCGAATATAATAACGCATAAAAAGTTATGATAAAACATCACAAAGTCTCGAAATACATTTTCGCCCGATCACATTAATAAAATATAAAGGAGTCGTATTCAACGCTCGTCATTTTGAATTCAACGTGCGCCGTGTGTGCGTATCTCTCGATAGTTTCACGATAAAAAAAAAAAAAAAAGTCAAAAGGATGAATAATGGTAAAAATTTTAACACTCCGTTTACGCTTTTTCGTGTTCTATTCATCGCGTTCGACCGCAGCGGCGGAAAATCGCGATATTTGACAAGATAGAGAAAGGCACATCGTCGGGGCGCGGAGTGAAAGACTCTTTTGTAAGTTACCATTGCGCGAAGTAGTTTTAAACTGAGTTATCAAAGGCGGACGCGGAAACACAGCTGGCGGGTCGCGACACCGCTTTTTCACAGTCTCGTTTTGATGTTAATGCATTCGAGAAATCCCGCGAGATCCCGCCTTACGGAATCGCGCTGCAAATCGCGTGAACAACATACATACGTTGTACACGCATACGTGAGGACATATCCGTGTGTGAAGGTCAAAGGTTAAAAGGAACCTCGCGGATAAAGGGCAATTTGGAATTCGGGCTTTGTTTCGCGTGGATTTCGCGATTTCAAATGCGGAGACTCCAATTAAACGCGCGTTTCGACGAAAGAAAAAAAACCTTCGATCAAAAACACGCACGGGGATGTTAATTGTATAGACTGGAATAACACCCCGAGCGCGCGTGTGTGGTGTTGTTGTGGCTTAAATGTCATGTCAATTCGGCGCCAAGATTGCCATCAGGCAACGAGCGAAAATAATTCCGTTCACGTTGCCATCGGCCTTCGTGATTTTCTATTGATTTTGTTCATGCGAAAGCGCTATCACGTTGCATTTTACATCGATTGGACAAGTAATAATACTAAGTGGGATAGCGTTGATTCTTCATTTTTCTTCATATATTAATTTCGAAAGTATGTTTTTTTTTTATTTGAGGATTACATTACAAAACTCTTGGAAAAAGTTGTGACGGATCATAATTCTCTCACGTAGAGGAAAAAGCTTAATTGCAATTAGAATGATCGCGGAGATGTGTGTGACAGCGACCGACTGCCGCAAGAAGATCATCAGGAACGTAACCCCAGTATCTATATGTTAATTAATTCCAAGTCAAGATCCTTGACTTAACAGTAATTTGCTAAATTAAATTTTCTCAATGAAGATATCATTCTAATTGTCGATATTCTTCTGATTGTTCATGTTTTCCCTTGTGAATTTTTGTAATTTCTACTCGGGAAATCGAAAAAGCAACTTAACTGATTAACTGATTAAGTTTATCACCGACGTCGGTTCAAACATTGACACAAACTACTTCGAAAGTAATTTATCGGGCGAACTTTGACGTGCGCTATCGCGACGGAGTTAATAGTAATGATATCAAAATGAAGCGCTAGTCAGGGCATTATTAGATTCCATTTAAGTAATATCGATAGTAATAATTTATCTGCCAACGATTTTCTCGTTGCAAGAATTTTACAAGAAAATATCTTTATTGCAGACTTTTTTTTTTTTAATAAAATCTCGAGAGCAAGTGTAAATTTTTCGCGTGTACGAATACGCATAAAAATTGCGTACACATCTTGAATTTTACACAAAGACATGTGTGTTTACGCGAAGTGTTCGTTCAATCGTTACATCTGCGATTTCTCTTTGAAATTGCTGACTTTGTTATTTTACCATTCCGTGTGTACGAAAAAAACTGTAAATATCTCTGTAAGAACTGAAGTAACATTCCAGTAAATTCGGACATTATTCTCGGAATAATACGACGCGAGATTTCGCGCAACACCCACACACACACACGAGATTGTGTATTTGCTCGCATTTGTGTAAGTATATTGCTCGCGCGACCAACGCGTTTCTAGCGACACGTGTTTTCCCCACGCTTTTTCCGCGCGGAATATCGATCGCGTATCGATAGAATAGAAGGAGAACAACAGGTCAAATTTGACAAGTAATACGGACAACGAACGAACGAAGTGCTCGATTGAAAAGCAGCGGAAAGTCTCGGTCGCCGACGAGAGAAAACGCCCGCGAAGATAGCGCGCTCGACTATATAAAAATCCGATATCGCCGCTCACTCTCGCGCGTAACTTTTCTAATCACAAGTATATCAATAAAAATCGAATTATATACACGAAGCGTGTTTATTGAATTTATTCCGCACATTAATATATATTATTTATATCCGTCAATTCAGAAGATGCTACATCTTCGTCTACTATTTCTCCGATAAACCATTGCTTGCAACATAGAGAGTTACGATTGTGTAAATCATCGTGGCAAAAGGGTGAAGAATAATTGCGCGGAATACTCACAGAAATATACGTGTATTCGCGTTTTACGAGATCACATATACGTAAAGTAAAACGAAACAGCTGATCGAAGCGCGAGTAAATCGAGCACTTCGGTCGAGCGATCGGATGAGAAAAGACGAACGAACGTGGCGGCCTTTAACCGGCGACGTAATCCGTACGCGTGTGTCGCGGAGAACGTTCGCTTTGGAGGGGCGAAGGGGGAGAAAGGAGCGATAAAACGATTGATGGGCGCGAGTTCGAAAAATCATCGCGAGAAGAAGTGTGCAAGAAAAAACAAAACGCAAACGTAAAATGTTATTTTACCATTTCTGCGCCATTTCGCCGCGCGACTCAGACGCTCCAGGTGCGTTCGCTCAAATCGTCCTCGTCGTTCTGCTCCTGATCGGCGCTCCTTGGCGAAACGCGGAAGGAGCCGCGGGATAAGGAAAGGACCGCGAATGACAGTTGAATCGCGACGATCTGATCAGCTCGAGAAACGTCGATCGGCGCGCTCGACGCGTGATAATATTCGCACGTTTCTCCCGGGGGGAGAGGAAGGAAGCTGCTGCTTTTCGCGCGAGTCCGTCACAAAAATATGCGATAGCACAGAATACAAAACCTCTACGTAAGAGATACGCACACGCGTGAGGCGCGGAAGCGACTGGCTTGGCTCGCCCGCCGCGATCTCCCACCCCTGCGTCAGCGCCACCTGCTCCGCACGGATGCTGCCCCTGCAGCGGTCCACCCGCGCAAAAATCACCCGCATTGTCACCCTTCGTTTACATTACGTGCCCCGTGACGAATAGAACTCGGGGGCCGAGTGTATGTTGCGTGGGATCTCGCGCATCGGAGCACGGAATCGCGCCTACAAAGCGCGCTAATGAAAGTTAAATTAATGTTATTGCATTTCTCGGCGTATTGTTCGTAGACGTATACGTAATGCACGTGCGTATAATGTGGAAGTATAAAAGTAAAAAAGAAAGAAAGATAAAAGTAAAAAGAGTAAAAAAAAATAAACAACGTTTCGAAATATAAGAATATAAAAAACCGCAAAAGTTCCGTAAAAGATATCCATTGACATTGTCAAAGAAAGAGATTTATAATTTCTTAAAACTTTTTATATTAATATACTTCGGTCTGTTTATACAATTAATTTTCAAAACAACTGATTGTATTTCGCTCCGCTCTAAACTACCTATCATAAGGCGTATCTCAACTTACTCTCTTTGTGCTCTTACACCGCTTATTAAAGAATTTCTTCCCTTTGTTGCGTTAATATCCTTTGTCAGCGACTCGTTTCTCTCGAGCTTTCGTTGCCACAGAGCAACGAAAGTAGCGTACGTTATGTCGTAGCAGCGGAAAGAGGGGGAGAAAATATACACTGCTTGAACATTTCAAAAGGCGCGTTAACGCTTAGCATACATTCCTGAAACTGTATTAAACGCGTATTTTTCTCATTTAAAATCTTTTTCGCCACATCGCACGGATTTTCCCCGTCTAAATGTCCATAAATAATAAACAAATTGATATAATTGTGTAACTAATGTTTTAAAAAATTAAAAAACAAAACAACTAGCGCAGTAAAAACATGTACGTGTGTCGTAGTCTTTCGTGTTTTAATTGTATTTGATTTTTCTCCAATTATTTTGTTGCCATCGTTATCCAGCGACGTAATACAATAACAATTTTTTGCGAGACACATGATTGAGCGCAAACTGGCCCGATGCACAAACCAGAAGAGAAGAATACCAATTCATACCGATTCCACACCGGGTGAAAATACGTGCGATGAATCGCAAATGACGCTGCGGAGTGCGACAATTTACCATGCCGAATGCGTCCCGTAAAATCCATGTATGTGTACGCGCACAGACCGCGATGTATGCATCTATTGTCCGCATACACGTCGCACTTGTAATAATTGGAGTACATGTTGCGATCGCTGCTACAATGGCAACCGTAAATTGCCACCTACCGATGTCACTCGGTCAATAGATCAGTACATCTGCGTATCCCAATTTCCAAATCGGTCAATCGAGCAATTAACGGATCGTGTTAGATTCGCTTAAAATGAAATGTATATTATACGCAACTTACTTTCACGCAGTCGCAATAAATTTTCGAGTCAACGTTTGTGTAAAATTACAGGGTTAAAGTGAGGGAGAGAGAGAAAGAGAGAAATATTTACATCTCAATATATATATATATATATATATATATATATATATATATATATATATA
>QVOA01017223.1:0-10782 GCA_014825685.1 Pseudomyrmex cubaensis | reverse complement strand
TGGATTGATTTATTAATTGCCTAAGATCCTGCAACCCGTTCGGCAACGCCTTCATTAGTTATCTTTTACATTTTTACTCACCGAACTTCTAACACATTTGAAATTTTATATCTACTAGGTTTAGATATAAGTATATCTATTTAAATCCAAGTTGGATCTAATTAGATCTATATTTCCATTTTTTTATCTCGTTAGAGTTAAATTAGACCTACTTACAATTAGATTTAATCCATTTTTTCCCGGGAATACCTATTTGTTATACAATATTAATTTGTTATACATACTTATACAATTAACTATGTAATATTTATATACAATTAACTATGTAATATTTATAAATTGTATTTCTTTCGAGGAAATAATATTCTTGACACTTTCTATCTTTAGTTGTCTTCTTTTAACGTAGTGTAGCTTTTAAAATATTTTATTTTTAAAACAGTACGCAGGTATCGAAACATGGTAATGAAAATTTCATATAACAAAGCTTATTTCACGCTTGCAGACGGATGCATATTCATCTCTGACATTATGTTTGAAAGTGACAGACACTACCTTTGACAGACACTACGATTGAATATGACACGAGATGTTCCCTTCGCCACTTTCGATAAGAATATATTGCTGTGGATTCAAGGTTCTTGGTATATTAAAGTGTTCTTTATTCACTATCGATTTTACATATCAGAATTACCGATTTTAATAGATTCTTTTTAATTAAACTTTGTCTCGTATTATATTCTAGGAAACTCATACTGTGGGATTATCACTCAATATCCATGGGAGATGATCCGCGCGTTAAAGGAAGGAAAAGCAGCTGGTGATTGGTGTGTCGCAATACCGCATCAAAGCACGTACTTATTACATGCAAGTGAATCTTTATTGATCTTCCATTATTCTTTTATTTTTTCAATTGTGCCTAGTACTTATACGTACTCATCCTCTTGGTTTTTTTTCTGTTATACAAAGACGCGACTGCGCATCGACACCGAGCACATATTCTTCTATTTTTGTATTTCCATTATTTTTTCCTACAAGCGACTTTTCTGGTGTAACTGTCTAGTGTTTCTTTGTCGTTATAAAACTACTAATTAATACAAAGTGTATTACCTGCAATAAATGAGATATATTATTTTAATTGTCTTTACTGTCTTATGTAGTTGCTCCTTTGAAAGTTATTTTAAAGCGCGAGAGTTTCCTTTTTTTACGAAGAATTACGTGTAGAGTATACTGCTCGCTATACAGACATCATTAAGTATTCCGTTTATGCAATGGATAAAACAAGACTGGAAAAAAAAAAAGATAATTTGCCAAGTACTCTTTATCGCTCAGTAGTCGCATGCTTTCTTAGAACGTCGCATAAAAAAACGGTGACACTTCACTTTCTAGTCGGATTTGGTTGTCGTGAAATGGACCACGAATTGTCTTGGCCGTTCTCGAACGAAAAGGGAAAAGAAATTAGATACTAAGTCATCGATTTTGTTCACGTACTTTTGGAACCGAAAACAACAGTGTGTAACGTTTGTAAGTCAAAACAAACGAATGACATTTTACTTCAAGTATATTTTGCGAGTCATGGGCGAAACAAATAACAAATCAATATTTTATTACTTTATTTATTTATTTTTTATTTTTTTTTTTTTAATAAGGCGACATTCTTTTTGACAAAGAACATTGCGTATGAAAATACAAGGTTTTATGCAATTTTGCAAGATTAATTTCTTACAGTTGTCTATCGTTGTATAGTATTTATCATTGAAAGACATTATTTTGTTATTTTTATAGTAACATAAGAAATTCGGTTTCTATTCTGTTATTTTGTCCAGATTAAATTTCAAAAAATATATATATAAGACTACAAAATTTATTAATGCTAAAATATATATGTGTGTGATCCTGTAAAACCAGAAGATAATCACTCTTGTAATCATTGGATTTACATGATGTGTGTATGTGTGTATGTGTGTGTGTGTGTGTGTATGTGAATAGCATAAAATTGTGTTCCTTGGCGCAAAATTAAGTTGTGCTATAGACTGCTGCATCGTAAGTAAGTTAGTCGTTATATAGTTAGTCCTCGTCCTTAAAACGACGATAAATGGATTGAACATATGTGAAAACGCACTTCCAATCCGGACGTTGCATCATTACCATGTCTTCGACGTCGAGTAGTGGCGCGATTCCGGCGATTTCGCTGCAAAAATAAAAAATGTAAGCTTTCTCTATTCTTGGTTTTTTTTCTCGAAAATATAAAAGGTGATTAAATAATATCGATAATTTCTTTGAAAATAAAAAAGAAACAAGAATCGAGAGAAAAGAGAGAGATTAAATTTGATTGGATAGTTTTATTTGTAGTGCGCTCTGCAAAAATTTTTACAAGCGTGAAAAGAATAAAAAAAAAATGCGTAAAGATAAATAATAACAAAGATAAAACAAATAAACAATAAGTGAGTATTGACAACGACAAAAAAATATAAAAATGTAAACGTTCATAAAATACAAAATAAAATTAATAAAAAATAAAACTTCATAATATAAAACAAAAAAGAAAAGAAGTAACAAAATTAAAAATTACTTAATAATAGACGATATACAGTCTCTTCTTTTAGAAATATAAAAGAATTCCTTGCGGATATCCATTGGTATTATGTTTCAAATGTCCACACAAAAGCGCATTTTAATCAACGCCGAAACAGCTAAATCCAACACGGAGAAAGAATAAGGCTATCTTGCAATACTCTCGTATCAAAAAAAAAAAAAAAAAAAAAAACCGATAAAAATTCAAAGTTCTCTTACTCGGCCTTAGTAAAGGCAAGCTCGAAGTTTTTCCTACGATTTTCCGGGCGTAAAGAATTGTAATCGAAAGCGTCCGGTCTAAAATGGTGGACCAACGCGCAGAACGCTAAACCATTGTTCCAGCTGGTCGAAAAATTGTCAAGTTGTACATTCTGTAACAATAAAAAATTATAAAAATGTACGTAAACGAGTCTGCGCATTGTTCAATACGCGCGTGACCGATCTTATCTACGAACAAAAGATGTTTATATGAATTCTTGCGCTTCCAACTTAATTAAGAGAAACCAGTTGTAAAATGCGATTTGATAGAACGCAGTTGAGAAAATAAAAACAACTACCGATGAATCGCAGCAATTTTATTCTATGTGCGTCAACAACGAATTGAAAAAACAACTTGGCTAAAAAAAAAAACGTCTAAGAGGATGATACTTGAGATCACGATGACGTATTGGAGCCGCCTCCTCCGTGCCTCTTTCTCTACCAATTATTTCGACAACTCGTTTCTATACATATTTACCTCGTATTCTTTAGTCTTGGATCGACACCACGCCAATAATCGCTCTTTAATCTGAGCAGCATTGTCCTGCACAGTTGGATCCGTGAATTTAAATCGAAATTCCGTTGTCGGCGATTTTACGGAACTATAATTAAAAATAAGTCATGAATCACTTCAGCACAAAAATTCGTCAATACATGTAGCACACGTCTGTCTGCCTTTTAAACGTGCAACGTGTATAAAACATTTATATGTATGTAACAGGTGATTGACATTAAATTATTTTGCAAGTGAATTGTTTATACAGCGCGCACGATTACCTTGGTGATAAAGTGGCGCTATTTTGTCTATCGAGTTGACGAAACTTGGCGAACGGCGACAGCGGCTTCTTCTTCGGGGCTGGAAAATACAAGAGCAACTGTCAGGCCAGAAATTTTCTCGGACAAAAATGCGTGTCAACCTCATTACGCGTTCTCAAGAAGATACGCCTATGTACTACGTAATTTGAAACTCGGAATGTTAATGCCTCTATGTATTTATTTGCTTGTTCAACTGTAACTTGAATTCTCAACACTTTTAACACATGTCAAAAAAAAACAAAACAAAAAAAAAAAAAAACAAAAACAAAAAAGCTCACACACGCAGCGGTGTGATTAGATTATTGGAAAACTCGGCAAGAGCTTCAACATTTCTCACACAATCTTTCTTTGGCGTTTGCATGCCTGTGGTGACATGCATTAGTGTGTCGTAAACGAAAAACTTAACTATAGTTTAGTGCAAAAGAAGAAAAAAAAAACGAAAAAGTAACAATTGGACGATAATCGAGAACATATACATGTTCTTTTTTTTTCTTTCTCGATATGTACACACAAATGTCTATTTAATTTTTCAAGAGTATAAAGAAGAGACAAGTGGTTCTTGTGTCTAACGGACAAAAACTTGTGTGTGTGTGTGTGTGTGTGTGTGTGTGTGTGTACAGAGGATTTGTGAAGCACAGTCCAATCGCTCTCGACGAGAGAACGTGTAATTATATTCGTTACACAATGTGTAACATAAATATATTGCGTAAAAAGTATATATATATTTATAATAATTAATGCATATATTCTTTATGAACTGTACAACAGCTGTAATTGCGCACAGCAGTGAGAATCGGTTTTGCTTCAATCATATCCGTGGGGGAAACGTGTCTCGGAAGATTAAAGTGTGTAATCTAACATCACACTACGGGACATTTGCTCTGTAATTTAACTATGTTCTAAACGCGTGACACGTAACTACGATGCACTCTTTTTTTTTTTTTTTTTTTACACACTCGCACAAACCGTAACGTTACTGCGTGACTGACAAACAGATCAACAAAATCAAAGGCTGTGGACTCACTGTTTCATTCGGGAGTTGGCATGGTCCTCTCATAGCGACTTTCAAAAGGCAGTTTCGTTTTTGCTCGAAACTTTAAGAAGACGGAACGGAAGAAAAAACGCGACGTAATTAATTCGCACGACGTCGAAAAGATTTTTACGATCGCAATTGTAACAAATTTAATTCGCGCCACTAAATTGTGTTGCACAACGATATTATTTGTGATTGTCGTTTTGTTCAGAAGTTTTTTCGTTCTTGTCACGACATTTGGTTTCGCATGCGCAGCGCGCACGCGTGCGCGGGGGACCACAGTTTAATATAAAATCGTACGCGGAGAATTATAAAATTCAAAAGTCCCGAAACGACAACGTCCAATTTTGTTTTATATTATGCAACCGCAGTCGTTCGGAATCGCACCGGTTCCGCTCAACACACACAACACTAACAAGTTTTTTTTTTTTTTTTTTTTTTTTTAATTAGTGACCGTCGGTTCTCGTAGCTTCCTCGAAGATGTCTTCGAACACGCGGTCCACTTCGGCGCTGTTGAGATTCGTCGTCGGAATCTGCGGCGACGTCGGCGCGGGAATCGACAAGTGCAGCCTCTCGTCGCATATACCGGGCATGGTGCGACTTCGGGACAGTCCGAGCATACCCTTGGCCGGCGGGTTGCACGACGAGAAACGTCGGCTTTTCGCGTCCTGATCGCCGCCGCATAGCGCCGGGGTGTCGAAGTAACGGCGTATCTTGTTCTCCATTTTCTTCACGCTGTCCGAGGACGAGGACGCCTCGTATTGCTTTTTCATGCGGAAGGACGACATTGTCGATTTCGGCTTGGGCGGTTTCGGAGAATACGACGCGCCGCTCATCGACGACGACGACGACGACGATTGCGGGGGAGGTAAACCACCGTGCGACGGACGCGGCGGAACGGCTGACGGTTTCTTCGTGAGCGCCAGCTGATGCCACGACTCAGACTTGGACAGAACGATGGATCTGAACGGTTTGCTGGCGCAGGACACCAAATACTTGTCGCTCGAATCCATCGTGTCGCTCGTGCCGGTCGGAATCGGCGAACGTTCCTTTTGCAGAGACGTCGAATGGCCAAGGGCGGGGGGTTGCTCGTATTGTTCTTTGAGGGCGTTAACTCGGTTCGCTCCGAATCCTGAGGACGGCGGCGGCGGCGCCAGCAAATTGGTGACTACCGGCGGCTCCAACTTTCTCAGTTCCGCTCGTTTTGGTGCGGCTTCTATCCGATTTTTCGCCGATTTTTCACATTTCGCAGCCTGATTGCCACCGGATCGATTGTAAGTGCGATCGATCTGACCGACGGACTGATTGGGAACAATCGTGTGGTTGGGATAATCGTTCAGCGTCGCGCGCTCGTTCTGCAAACGGCAGACCAGGTTTTGCTGCAGTATGTTGTGCCGGCGTATCTCGTCCTCGGTTGTGGTGACCTCGCCGCCGGTCGTCGACACGATGGGACACGACCAGAGTTGCGAGGACGGCGAGGTGGACAGCGATGCTTTGTATTCGTCGTCGTCGGCACGTGTTTTCGAGACGTCGTTTTCCGCGGACGCGACGGTCGCGATCGCGCATGCGTAACGCGTCACGACGCCGGCGTCCGCGCTGATATCCTGGTTCTGGATATTCTGTTCCTCCGGCAGAGCGTCGCTCGCGCGCTCGTAATTTTCTCGGTCCTGGATTTCGTCCGACACGTGATTTTCGAACGAAGAAACTTGTTGGTTCGCGAACGCAACGTACGGGGATGAACGATCCTGATACGTTTCGGATCGCCGAGTGTCGATCGTCGATTTGGACGGGAAGTAATTCTGCGGACTCGACGGCGAAAAGATCTGCTCGCCTCCTTTCTCCAACGAGTAGTCGGGCGTAGCTCGAACAGGAACGTTCCCAACGGGACTGTGCGCGCTTACATTTGCCGAGGGCGAGGTTTCGTTTCGCGAAACGATCTCGGTCGGAGAACGAAAATAATTCTGATTGTAGTCCAGAACGTAGTGTCCAGGATTCTCGGGATAAAAGACCGATTCCAACGTCGGATTGTTGTTGTCCGACGCGTGCTCGCATCGGAGCGCTGTCCCTTGTTCCATTTCCGGCTCGCGGCGGGTCTGAACGGACACGTTGGTGATCTGAGCTCGCAACGGATTTCTCGAAACCGAAGAAACCGCTTCGTACACGCGCATTTCTTCTGGCGGATTGATGTTATTGGCCCCGGTCTGAGTTGCCACGGACGAGTTACTTTTGAACGTTACCCCAGATTTCGGCGAATTCTCATCGTTGTTACCCACCACGTTGGTTGATTTGTTCCCGCAGGAAAATCTGTCCCGATTTAATCCTTGGAGCTCGGGACGTGGGTCATCCGGTGGGCGGTATTGTTGTCGCATCTGCGATTCTTTCTCGGGAGTTGCTTTTTTAAACGAGATCTTCCCGTCTGTAGAGTCGAGTTTGTTGTCTCTCGGGGCGAAGAATGTCTTACCGCGCGCCTTTGAATGTTCCAGAATGTTCTGCGACGATCTCTTAGACTCCGGGATCGCGTTCTTGCTCGCGACGAAGGGCGCGAACTGCTTGCAGAACTGCCGGTAATCGAGCCGTCCGTTTTCCGTCACCATCTTCGTCGGTTTCCTCTCGTTTCTATCGTGTTCGATCCACGGTGGTCGAGAGAAAGTGGACTTTTGCGAATTTTCGTTCGCACCGCACTTGGACGAGGGTTGAGACCGAATGCCGCCGCCGTTGTCCCGATCAAACGTGGTTCTCGCCTTTTCGCGCACGGTACTTGCGAACGGCGCGTTGTTTCTCTGCCACTGTTGGCCCGGCGGTGACTTCGGATTCTGCGATCTCTCGATCTTCTGAAACAGCGACGAGGGCGCATGCCTGAAGCCCACGTCCGGCGCGTTTCTGAAACCGTTGTGCATTGTCGTCGTCTCACCGGACGTCTTCTCGAATATCTGCGCGACCGGAAAGCGTTTCGCCGGATGCGGATTGGGAGACGTCGGTTTGTTCCCATTATTGTCGTTCGCCATCGTGGGTTTGTCGAACGCGGTTTTGATGTTGGAGAACCGGCTATTCCAGTTCTCGCTCATCGACGACGCGTCCGCGGCCTTTGTGTAGCCGAAGGACTTGATGAAGGCGGGCGCGGCGGTGAACGTCTGCGTCTCGTTGTTCCGATTGATCAGCGCGAGGAACTTCTTGTCGTTCTCCGTGCGCGGTTGGAACGACGGGGGTATCGCTAGACTCGGACTTGAAACGATCTTGTCACTCACGTTGATGGGACGTCGCAGGGAAACGCAACCGGTCCCATCGTAACCGAGATTATCGGCCTGCAGCTTTAGGTAACTCGGTATGTCGATAGTATTGGCGCGCTTGATCTTCGACTTCTTCGTTGTGAATTTGTTGTTGTTGTTGTTGCATCTGTTTGCGCTGACCGCGTCTGCGCGTTGCCGAAGCGCATTCGCGAGGCTTGCCACCCGATTCTGCTCCTCCTTCGCCTTTCTCATCGCGATTTGCTCGTCGTCGACGAGCGCGCTTTCCTGACAACTGTCGACGCTGCTTCGACGTCGAGTTTGACGCGCGTTCGAGTCGCCCGGTTCCGTCGAACCACGGTCCACGATCTGCGTTGGAATCAGCGGCCGATACACTGACGTGTCTCCCCCATAAGAGGATTCTTTGTTTTTGTCGCGCAACGACTGACGCTGATTGATCGCGTCCTTCGTGTACTTGTCGTGAACTTCTTCCACGTACTTCTCGCTGCTGTTCGTCAAGTAGGGCAGCGGGGGAGACGGTTCCTGCTTCTGGACCTGCAACTGCATCTGATCGTTCAACCTCGCCAGGTTCGCGTTGCTCTCTTCCAACTGTCTTCTCGCGTGCGCTATCTCCTCGGCGGACACGCCGATGGTGTGCCTGACGGCGCGTCGTTTCTGTTCGAACGGCATGACGCAGCCGATTTGCGCCGTTTTGCCAGTTTTGTTCTCGCTGCCTTCGGCCTTCTTCTCCGGCACCTGGAGCCGCGACAGCAGACTCGACACCAGTCGCAGAAGTTGCAGCTTGCTCGTCGGATTCGACGCGCCGCCGTATTTGGCGAGCGTCTCGACGTTTGTACGCTCGAGCGTCTCGCGCAGACGGGAGAGCGCGGTCTGGATGTCGGACAGGAGCAGATCCTCCAAGAACTTGAGCTCGTTCCTCTTCAGTTCGGAATCGCAGTCGTCGCCGCCGCCGCCGCCGAGCAACGCCCGTTCCATGGAACAACAGCGCGCGTAGACTCGATCGCCGCCGTTGTCGCGCTCATTGTCATTGCCAACGACATGGTCCGCGGACGACGTCGTCGTCGACTCATCGCCACAACCGCTGCCGCCTCCTCGCCGATAGCTCACCGCCAGAGACAGCTCGAGCGCTTTGCGTAGCCGTTCTACCAGTACCGGCAATGAATTCCACTCACCGACTGCTGCTACGTTGGGACCGTCGCTGCGCCGTTGCTGCTGCTGTTGCTGATGCTGCGGGTTTCCATCGTCGACCGCCGTAGTCGTTGATATCGGTTCTACCCTCGATTCGCCCGGTTCCGTCTGTCTCAGAGCTATCACGCCGTCACCTGACGACGTGCTTTTCGTGACGGTTGCCAGCTCTGCGAAGAAGAACAAACGGAAGTCATTTGCATTGTATTTAATTGTATTCCTGGCCGAAGTGTTTTTTTTTTCGCAATATAATTTCTAAATTAATTGGAGAGGGAAAATGGGAATATTCTCATATACGTGATGCAAACGTGATGGCATCCTGTATGGATTTAAGAACTGAAAATTTCAATTCGAAAATAATGTGTAAGAATTTACACTCTTAAAAATATAAATATATATTTAAATATTTTATTCTGCAAAACATCCAGCGATCGGCTCTTATTATCTGCGAAATTTCATTGCATAGTTTTAATTTTATTGTTCGTGCATTTCGAAAGTTTTTTTTTTACGCGTGAGAAACATGTAGGATTTAATTTAAAACCTGTGTGCGTTAACATCAATAAAAGAGAGCGAAGTGTGTGTCCGTAGAATTATCCGGAGCTCTGTATCGGTATAAAGTAGTCTATATATAGTATTTAAGAGAGAAAGAGAGAGAAATATATATAAATCTAAGAAACATACCTACTACGTTTCCTGACGTAAGATGTGTCAAAATATCGCACGCTTTGTGATAGTCTTATACGTTAGTGGTAGCAAAATTACCTACTTTTCCTGTAAAATCTTTAGACACAAGTGGTTTTTTAAAATACAAACAATAACCACACAAAAAAAATTACGAAGTAATGGAATATCGCTTCGACGTTTGGATAACTACAAAAATTATTCGCATGATAAAAAGTAAACAACAATATAAAAATTTTACTCGATACGCGTCGCTACTCGAGCGCGCAAACTTGAATTCGATTTTGCTATTTTCCGGAATATCGATCGCGCGCGCGCGGGGGTAATTTCGAAAAAAGGCACAAGGAAACGAGAGAGACACAACACCGCCTTTCGGCTTATTCGCTTAGTGTCACACGCAATGATTTTTTTTATACGCCGAACCGCGCGATATGTACACGGGGAATGTATGTACGAGCGAAGCGTTCGGTAACTTTTTCACGACTCGTGCCGAGAGAAGAGAGAGCAACGAGTGGATAGCTCTGGCCGACTCCGTACTGACCGGCTTTGGCTATTACCCGCTTTCCTTCTCCCCGCGCTCCTGTTTTATTTAAAACAAACAACGTACGCGATGATTCTCCGCGAGGATTTATTTTCGGTCGTTCGTTCTCTCGACGCTCGCCGCTCGCGCAGCTGTTCGCGAGGCGAAGCGAGGCTAGGCGAGGCAAAAGTGCGCGCGACGCGCGCGCGCGCGTTACAAAGTACGAGCGCGCACGTCTGTCTGGAAATTGTTCACATATTTCTTTATTGTACAATGCCGGTACTTGTGCGTCCAAAATAACAGCTCGCAATTCAATTCCGCGTCATTGATTGTGTCACGTTGTTTTTTATATTGTAATGATCATTTTTGTCCTATACGATGTGATATTTTGTAACATGTATATTTTTTAAAAATTGAACATATGTCGATATATATATATATATATATATATATATATATATATATCGATATAT
>QVOA01017219.1:0-13415 GCA_014825685.1 Pseudomyrmex cubaensis | reverse complement strand
AACGATTTTTTTTTCCCTCTCCATTGTATATGTCATGCGAGTGCAACACGCGCCGTACGTCGTGTGCAACATCCTTTTGTTTACGCGCGTTGCCGCACTGCAGTGCGTTCAGCGGGCAATCTTTCGGATTTATCTCGCGCGGAACAATGCTCGCTCCGAGGGAAGAATTAATTGGAACGTTTGAAAACGTCATCGTAACACGAGAATCCGCCGATTACAAAGCAGTTCGCAATCGTCTAATAAATACTCGCGCGCTTCTTATTCAATTTTTTTCTTTTTTGTGGATATAGCGAATTATTTTAATAAAATTAAAAAGACAGAAAGAGAGAAGGAAAAGAGAGAGAGAGAGCTCTAATTATATAACCCCCGATGTAATATCTCCCGAAGCAATTTCCGATCGCGAATCGAACAGCCGTATTGATAAAAAGCAGCGAAAAAAATGGACAGTCGATGAGCAAGAGACAAGACAATATCGATTGAATATTAGAATCTGCAGGGCACGCGGAACCGGCGTGCGCACATTAGACCTCTTTGACTTGCTAAATAGGTTAATTTGAATGTTTAAATTCCGGTTCCGTGCAACTCAATTTGCTAGAGGACTCCGCGCGTCTGGTTAATTCCTTTCCTTCGTCCCGCGAGCCAACCTCCGGCGTCCCGACCCGCTTCTTCGCGTTGCATCAGCCACCGTCGAAACCATCTCGGAACTGAACTGTTAACTTCCCGCACATTTCGCGAGCGTCCGACATACGGAAACGTATTTCTCTCCTTTTCTCCTTCGCGCACTCACGTCGCTTTCTCCTGCGTCGCTTAATTGGAGAGTATTATTTGCGCTCCGCTACGTCTGATCTTTTACGCATCGTAACTTCACGAATGCCAGTTCCCGGCGAGATACGATAAAAAGGAAGTCGGACTGCAAATGGAGATTCGGACTGCTTTCGTTCGGGTCGCTTAACATAATTCGCGCGGCAGACCCAACGACGGAACTGAAGAAATGGCGAAAGCCGCGATCGAAATAATGAAATCGAAATATGTGTGTATTTTTACGATTGTCAATTATTAGTATTTTATATACGAGGCATTCTTTCGTCAAACGGACACCCCATGCTCCCCCAAAAATTATGTGGCTCAAAAAATTCGTCCAAGTTCGCAAAATTAATTAATTTAGATAAAAACATTAATTTAGATAAAAACATTAATTTAGATAAAAACATTAATTTAGATAAAAACATGGACTTTTAGATACAATGTGGCGTTTTTCAAAATATAAAATGGCTGATCCAATATGACGGTCATATAAGACCAACGACTCTTGTCTTGATAACTAAAAATTTGTTGTTTCGCCAGACTTATTCAAATATTAGCAGACTTGAGCTATTTCTGGTACAAAAAATACAGAAAATTTAATCTCCAATACTTTCAACAGACATTTCTTCTTTTTCTTTGTTTCTAAGAGTCGTTGATCCTGTGGCTGCCATATTGGATCAGCCATTTTATATTTTGAAAAACGCCACATTGTATCTAAAAGTACATTTTTACCTAAATTTTGCGATCTTGTACAAATTTTTTGAGCCACGTAATTTTTGGAGAGCATGGGGTGTCCGTTTGACAAAGAATGTCTCATATATATCGCGATTTTTAAATTAATGAAGAGAATTATGTTCTAATATATATACACAACTGGAATTTACTGATATTATTTTATCTTCAAAACTTTATTATTATATATTATTTTTGTATATATATATATATATATATGTCAATTGTTTCTATTTATGTAATTCTACTTATGCAATTCTCAGAAAGCGCGTAATCAATCCTCTCAGCATTCTCCGTCTTTCAATTTGTAATAATCTGCGATAAAAATTGTAGTATCCATTATTAAAACACTTCTGTGAAACGTTTATAATTGTAACAGCCGTTTTCTCTAAATGCTTACTCGGTCTGTACGCGACTACGACGTATTTCGTGTCATTCTTCCCAACTGTCAGGACTCGATATCTCGTGCAATGATTATAACAGAACATGTGACAGACGCTTGGGAACGTGCGATCGTTAAAATCGCGATTCCTGGCGCAAATTGTCCGATTACCGTCGCCATCGCCGTCCTCCTTGTATATTACATCGGTAGTCGTCTCTTCTCCCAAACCGATCACTCTTTCCTTGTCGCAGCTCTCGTCGCAATTACACGCGTCCTCATCGTCGACGCCTGTCGCGAGGCACAATCCAAAAATAGACACTGCGCATGCAGTAATTATTACATGATGATCACACGTCAATTATCTTTCTTACGCGAATACATTCTATATACGAAATGCATTGTGTCTGCTTTGTATACGTACTTAATGCAATCACGACGTATGGCGAACGCATGTCGAACATCCAAGCAATTTAGATACGTGACAATATCGGCGCAATGTCTGTCAAGTTGCGAAGTACGTTGAAAACTGAAGCTCGCGACCAAAGTTGCTTAGCGCGATAACGTTTGCCACGCAGTGCTGTAGCGTGAAAAGATTCACGCGAAATTACAGCGCGCGCGTTACTTGCAAACCGTATTTGTATTTCAAATAAAAGAAGATACGTGTATATATATTTTTTTATCAGAGGAAAAACTCGTCATGTTTCTCTTTTACATCACAGATTACTTCGATGCGATTTAATAGCACGTTGAGAAGAAAGAACCAATGTATCTCTTTTATAACGCAAGAGCTTCTTGTCTGTAACAGTCGACTGGGGAATCGTATATAAGTGGGGAAGCACGTAACTGCCGATATATCTGGAATATCGGCATAGTGACCTCTTTGATCTCTCTGTCAGAAAACAATTTTAATACGCAAACACATCCAAGTAGAAATTACTATCGATATCACTTCCTCGGGCGCGTCAAGTGTTATTAAAAACATTGCATGTGCGGTATATTAATTATACGCAGATGTAGTTTTTTTTTTGTTTTTCTTTTTTCTTACATTTCGGGATAGATTTTATTTTACAATTCGATATATAATTTTTCCGTTAATATAAGCGCTTTCAGCAGCATTAAAAACGCACATTGCTAACATTGATAAAATATATATTCGAGTCCGCGTATGTTATAATAAAAACGTTTCATTGTCGTTCGGAAATTTTTTTCGGTGAATTTCTGCAAATGCATCTTTTTACATACAAACGATTCTTTTAAAAAAAAAAAGGGTTGTCGCTGAAGTCGCTACTTTCAACAGCGCTCTTACGTTATCACTTTTATGTTAATTACCCCCGGGAAAGTAATGCGCGGGGTAATATTCGCGCGCGAGAGTCGAATGAGACAGGTGGTTCTAAGCACTTTTCATCTAGCGCATGAAAAAGAAAAACTGCAGCAAATAAAAAAACGTCCCCGCTCGTTGTGCGTATTTCCACGAGAGATAACGGCCAAATCATTATTCCATATTTAGCTGCGTCTGAATTTGCTACGCAATTCGTGAAGCTTAAATGGGGGAAAGAAAGAGCGCGATATATTATTTATTTACAAATACCTCCCACAGCGTCACGTAACGTCAACGTGTCTTATCAAAAAAACTCTACAATATATTTTGATCACAATTGCGTATATAAAGTTCTCTTTCTCTTAGAAATAAATTTAATTTAATTTGAGAGAAAGAGAGAGACTGCGTATATATATACGAACGTATTTATAATGCAAAATCTACGTACGTATTCGAGTAATCTTTTAAGTACAAACGTATATATATATCGTTTTAGATACCGTTTGCTGACACCTTAAATCTTGAAAGTTTATTGCCATGACAATAACCGCCAGCCGGCACAGCTAACAATTATATAATGTCCTGACTTATGGACTAATTTGCATTTTAATCCGACCGCCCATTGTTGCTCGCCATTGTCAACGGAATGCGTTCGCGTCGCGCGCGACGACTCAAGATGGCAAAGTTCGAGAGGTCGAAAGAGAACGAGGTCGTCGTCAATTTGTAGAACAATGTGCGCGAGAAAACGTGATAAATATTACTCAAGCTCGCGATATATATATATGAAAGCGTCTAGTTGAAAAGTTGTCGTAAGTGATGCGGAAATTAATTAACGAGGAACGTGTCGGTTTCCGCATCCCTCTTCTTCCCGTTTCTCGCGGAAGTCAATGTATTAAATGAACAATCAACGACGCGCTCTCGTCCCAATTGCACTTGAGTCAGTCGGAACACAAAGATCGAACGCGATCTCGTTGCCCGCGACGACTGGAAAATATTCCAATTTATCAATGACGAGGTTCCGTCTTTCTCCTATTCTCGCAGTCTTTTTTTTCTCTCTTGCTCTCTCGCGGAGTCTCTTGACTCTATTAAAGACACGCTCTGGCCAGATCCATCTACCGATACCGAGCGGCCTGTCCACTAATTGGTAATCATTCACACCGATACTTCATCTTTAATCCAACGTACGAATGAGATGACCGATACTTCCTATATTGCGAGACCAACTCATCAATTAGCGGCTGTCATTGTTCATTTCTTCGTCGATTCCTTCCCTTCTCGATTACACAAAAGGTACATTTGCCGCGCGATAGACTTTTTTTTTCCTCATCAATCTGAGCGGGTTTGAAGTCTGCTTTTTAACAGCGAGATATTCGCGGAATATAGGAGCGGCGAAAAGGGGTTGGTTAAGAGCAGAGAACCGCGGAAAATTGTCAATCAGTGCGACCCATCTGGACTTGATTACAGCCTGGCAATCGGCGCTTATCGTCGCTTCACCGGTGCCTCAAAATCGTCCGACCGAATTTTTATGCTTGTAGAGAGCAGAGAGAGAGAGAGAGAGAAAGAGAAAGAAGAGAGAGAGAACGACGTCGGTTATTCGAGGGTATCCGGTTATAAATATGTGCTCGTGTATACCGTCTCTCCTCGCACACGCGCGCGTCACGCAAAATCCTTTATTATTTTACCCGCGCGCTGTTCCTTTAATTGCGTTATCGTGTACCATCTTCCATCAAGGGAAAAAAATATATCGCGCGCAGAGCAAATTTAGAACATTCAGGATATTTCAAACTCGATATACATGACGTCCCGTAACTGCTGCTGCTGCTGCAAACGGACCGGTGTGATGATTCTACATGAAAAAAAGACATGTCAAAAAATGTAAAATGAAATTTTTTATATATATATATGAAACATTTTTCTCTGTATTTTGCGAGAAAATCGATTCTGAACATTGTCGGATTGATAACGTTTTTTTTTTCTTCTCCTTTATCGAAATCACGATTCTTCGATCAACGTGGCTTATTAAATCGCGTGTTGAACGGTAGATATTTAATGAAATTTCATTGCGAGCAATACTCCACCGCCCATACACGCACACACTCGTGTCATCGCGCATATCTCGCGGACGTATTTACACGTCACACACGTTAAAAATGATACTGTTATTTTTTGTCATCCAATCCGCACCGCGCCAGCACCCGGGATTCTCCCTTCATTTTGTTGCATTCACGTTTTCATCTGCATCGCGCTTGTCCAGCACGCGCGCGCGGTCTCCAAAGCAGTTGAACCGAGTCCGGGGTTCAATCAGAACCAATATGTCGCGCTCTCATGCGAATACACACAACGATTTCTGCGCGAAAAGCGCATTTGTGCGCGCTTAAACGTGCATAAAGCATTTGAAATTTTCCCCTCCCTGAAAAATATGTTGTTGGCATTTTGAAGGCCGAATTATGACGGAGGTCGTGTGCGGAGGCAAGATGCCGCGCGTTGTATATATTTTCACGCGTGAAAGGAGCCTCACAATGGGGGGAAAACTCACAACAAATGTGTGTAACGTTCGCGGATTTGAATTTTACATCCGCAATAAACGACTGTGAATACCTGTCGCATACATAAATAAGTAATAATAAAGTGTAAGAGTACTGCTGAAAGATGAAATGACATTTTTCAACCGCGCGAAACGGGCGACGGCGATATTAGTTTTGCGCGACTTTTCCCTCCGACTTTGTTGCGCGCGCGACATTTTCACCGAAATGACACTCCGGAATTATATATACGGTTAAAACTATATTACATAGTTGCGACATACGGCCAGCCGTACGTCACACTTCGACGAAGATAAGGGCCATAAGTTTTCGCGGTGTTACACATTGAAGTGCGCGTGCACGCCCAATCGAATTTACTCGCCGAATTGGACGATCGGAGAAATCGATTGTGATAAATTTTATTTCCCCCGGGGGAGGGGGGGGGCGAGGCAAAATACACGCGATTCCGCGCGTCCGACATGTATACGAGAGAATCAAAGGGAGGGGAAGAGGGAAAAAAAATCGACGCGATCGACAGTTTAATGTGCTCGCGTTGTCACACGCCGCCGATCTGAGGGAAAGTTTATTATTAATCGCAACTCTCGCAAAGTGGGTTACGCGACCACGTCGCGCCGTCGTATATGATCGATCAGATGCACCCTCCCTAATGCCGGGAATGGAGCGCGGAAAACTGAGAAAGGAACACAGCCGTGCGTTTTCGCTACTTTATCTTACCGTTTGCGACAAGCGAGTCGAGCTCTAATAATAGCCGACCACTCTCTCGATGCACCGTCTCGACACATGAGTCTCCATCTATAGTGTACGTGTCTGCTGTCTATGTACATTGTGATTACGCCGGGGTAAGACTTCACAGAAACGTGACAGACACATGAATGAAAGTTGATCGTGCGTGTGTGTGTGTGTCTACGTGGGCGTCGCATCTACCCTCCATTCACACCGATTGTCGCGATATGTAAACCTGTATATGTGTGTGTGTGTGTTGCTCGTGTGTCGCGCGAAAGGGAAAGCTGATAGTTTTAGCGGATTAAATATGCGGATGTGTAAAAACGGATGAGCGATAATTCAGTTGCTCGTCGTTATTTTCATCGGATTCTTCTTAATTCTCTGATTAATTGAAGCAATTATATTAATACACCTTTATGTATAGACGTGTCATTTATTCGCGCGCTACTTACATTAGAAAATAAACATTTCTCTTTCCGCGCACACCGGGATAGTCCGACGCGCGCGAGATGCGTTTAATATTATACAATTAGAATTATATTAGTAGAATATAATGCGTCTAAAATTTCCACCAATTGTATCCGCAATTAAAGTAATTAGTTGAGCCGTATCAGCGGGCATCTCTCTCTCGTTTGCGCAATGAGAATCTGACTTTTATCGTTATTGTAACGTGAAACACGCAAGCTCAATTGAACTTTCGTGAATAGACGATTGTGACGAGTTCTCCCCTTCTCTTCTTCTCCCTCTCTTCCCCCCCCCTGCCAGAGTTAAATTAAGCAGCGACTAAGTAGACTAATATATTCTCCTCCCCCCCGGTGGAAGTCCCGTAAAAAACGAGAGTTAAAAGTAATAATAGCGAAAAGGTCGCTATGGGTCGCATTTGTGACCATTCATCGAAGGACCTTCGTAGAGGTTCGACGATAATAGCATCTGTCCATAAGCCCGTGAGCCTCGCACGTGCGCGACGCGGGGCTGGTAAGGTCGCGATGTGAAAATTCACACGAGCGAAATAATTCGACGTACGTTCCCGACAGGACATATCCTCCGGGTGTCCATTCATAAGCCGCCTTCGGGCGCATTATGCTCGCGCTGGTAGCAAGGGTCGACAGTGTATTTATAATCACGTAGCGTTGGAAAAGAAAAAATACGTGCGTGATGTTGGCCGAGGAGGATCGAGTTGCGACAGCTCGTTAAATTGTAAGAATCGTTGAAAAGTTAACGACGCGAGATTTTTTTTTTTTTTTTTTTTTTTTTTTTGACGAGAAATTTGTTTTGTATCGTGCGCGCTCGCCGCATCATTACGCAGACTCGTTTTAATAGTTAACTCGTGTAATCCGCGTATCGGGAAGCAGATATTAATGGCCCGCGATATTCCTAGCAGAGATAATACCGGTGCATGCTGATGAGTAACGTTCATTACGAGAGCATTACCTCGGGATAACCTGAGCGCAAGGGTGCAGACTAATCCTAGATTGATAAGTAGAATCCTGTGCGCGCCCCGTGTATTCACGACCAGGTTGGAAGAGAAGAGGGAGGGAGGGAAGGAGGAAGGGAGAGAAGGAGGGACGGCGAATCTTGCAAACTCTTGTTTCTCCGGCGAATGTGTGCGCGCGATCGCTGTGTAAATATGAGGAAACGTCTATCATATCACGGGTAACGAGTTAATCCGATGAGTAACACTGATTTATATTGATATAAGTAATTTATTCTTATGTCACAGAACGCGCGGGAAAAAACGCTATATCTCATGTTTTTATATAACATTTTTATATCTCATATTTTATATAACAATTCGCGCGTCGCGGTTAAAGAACGCGATGACAGCGGTGTCGTCCAAACTATTCCCGGCGTAACTCGGAATTATGAATTTTTTATCGGCAATTTAAAAAGGAGCTACCGAAAGTAGCGCAAAAATTTATTAAGAAGAACGAATTAAAACTTAAACGTCACCTATAATCGCTGCTCATTTAATGCTTAAGTGCGGCGATCTCGAAAGTTTTATTAGGAAATTTGTTTAATGGATAGGATACTTTCTCTCCCTCTCTCGGCAGGTGATTTTGACCGCCTTAAGCATTACCAAAATAAATTATTCGGAACGATATTACATTGTTACTGTATTGAGATTAATCGATTTACGATATCGCACGTGTTCACAATTCGATTTCGCTTATTAATTTATCACACGACGGGGGGAAAAAGGCACGCCGACGTTAAGCGATGTTTATAGAGTGCATATAAACGAGAGGCACTCGAATAAATTATGTGCGTGCGGCGCGAAGCTGTCGTAACTTTAGCGTGCGGTACTGATTATGAAAGATATGAAGTTCTCTGCTGGGACGCGTATTCTATAGAACTAATGCGACGACGCAGGAAACTCATCTCTTTTGCCTCCCCTTTCTTTTCCGACAAATTTAAATTCTCTCATCAGAAAGAAAAGACGTTTTTTTTACGTGAGTGATTATATTAGTATTTATATATATATATTTATAAAAATTTATTAAATCTCTCCGAGATGCACGTTAAAAAAAAGTTCTTTTGTTTATAAATAAATAAACAAATAATTTATATTGCCTCACGATGTTTAATAACGAATTTCTGAAAAATCAACTAATTAATATGTAAAAGAGTAAAGTGTGAGAATGTCGATTCGTCGCGGAAAATCAGAGCTCGGAGAGAATTTGCATTTACGACGCGCGCAAGCAGCCCTTAACTCGCTTTTCCCGGGGTGGGTCTTACGTAGCTATTTCAACTCTTCAAAGAGCATCAAAGCGGACTCCGGTGTTTCCCGAAGTTGCCGCAATACACACACCATCTCACGCCCGCTTCATTCATTGCATTACCCAAAACTCACCCTCTTTCACAATCGAATCTCCACGAGAGCGCTCCTTTTCGCCGAGCGAATTTCTCAATCTCTCTTTTACGCGTCGCTGAAAAAAAAAAAAAACAAATTTAAAAAAAAAATCCGCTCGCGCGATTATCGCTTCGCGCGCGGATCGCGAAGCCGTAATTACGTCGTTCGGACACGAAACGCACTCGGAACGAACCTCGGAACGCTCGTCGACTGTTATTTGCAATTCGTTCCATCTACTTAAACGATCGTGTACAGCCGGGAAAACGAGTGGCGGGAGTTCGAGCCCAAAGGGGGTTTTAGAAAAGTTCACCGACGGCAAATTCGCCGATGAACGAGCGAATCTTGCGCGCGGGCACTCGTCGGCCCATTGCCCGTGCGACTTTGCAAAATCAATACTCTCCCGCGAGTTTCCTGATATAGAAGTCTCGTTAAACCCCCGATATTATCGCGACCTTTTGAATACTAATATCTCGCGTGTACATGTGTGTGCGTGCGTATGTGTGTGTGTGTGTGTGTATGTACCGTGCTCGATAGCGGATAAACGGGACGCTTGTTTTCGCGCGCAACGCTATTCGCGCGCGAGTCCATCATATCTCGTTGAAGGTGTATACATATGTACATATTTACGACACATGGCGATCGTGCGGCCCACTTTTTGTCCACGGGTATCAAAGATTAATGGAGAAGGCAGACGAGAACCGTGCCGAATTCCCGTGATTAATCGACCCCCGACCCTCTGTGTGCTCCGTTATACACCCGCTTACGTGTTTGTCCTTATTTCCCCGCCGCGTTTAATTGAGATCAGCGACGATATTCAAAGAGGTGCAATATCTCAGGAGAGATTCATAATCGTGTTACGTTTTTCGACGCCAGCGACGTCGGCGATTCCATTTTTTTTTCCTTCCTCACGTTGCCACGTTTCGCTGCGTCAGTGCACGACGTGCGCCGCAATATTAAAATTCAAAGATTCTACGATCCATACTAAGCATCATTACACGTATACCGACAGTTTGAATAAATAAAAGTACAAAAGACGGATATACATATTCGCTCAAATGTCGTCGAACGGTTTTATCGCGGATGCGGAAGCGGAAAATGAATTTCCCAAGATGCACGAGAGGGGTGCAAATAGCGCGCGTCATTGAACTGCTCGTCGTCGGACACTGACAAATTCCCGAGCACGGCCATTATTTGGATCGTTACATGCTTACAACCGCGTGATATCCAACGTTAAAAGCATTAAGGGATGAAACGTACGACGGAGCGGGCGACCGAGGGTTTGAGGAGAACGAGACCGCGCGAATGGACACGGAGGTGTGTTACTGGAACTTCGCTTTCTGGCTCTACGAGGCGGCGCGTCCATCAGATGGTTCATCAGACGTACTCTGCGGCGAGTGTGGACTCCACTGACGTCCTCTTCGTCCCTTCATTTTCCCCTGCCTTTTGCGCAAAAGAGAAGGAGGAGAAAAGGACCATCGGCGTTCCCAGGTTGATGCCGCAAAAGCTGGCCACCCACCCGCGACAAGGTCGACCTTTACCAGTTTGACCAGAGAGCGGGCCAGATCCGCTTACGCCGGTACGAATTTGAGATTCCGTAAATCCACCAAAACTTCGACCTACGTCCTGCTTTCCACTTATCTGCCGGCACGGAGAAAGAGGAAAGGAAAAGAGAAAACACGAGAGAGAGAGAGGAAGATAAAGGAGAGAAAGGGTCTGTGGGATTCGCGGGATGAAGCTCCGGCCAGACTATACCGTTTCCGGTACGATGAGCAGAAATGCCGGGCGTAATGCGAAAGGGAATCCGTGTAGATGCCACTTGCCACGGTACGGGCACACACACAGAGAAAGAGAGAGAGAGAGAGAGACGCGTACACAAGTAAACACACACACACACACAGACACGGAAGCAGCATCCGCGTCTGTGACGAAATGTTTGAGAGATATCAAAACCGCACGCTCGTGAAGGCAAGCTCGGCCCTGAACCGGCAACCCAGATATGACGGTTGCATGGCACTTCTATAATTAATTGCCACACTCGGCGCTCCGCGACTGATTTATGCGAGAGCGATCTCTATCTCCTCCCCCGTTACTGACCAGATACAATCTGCGGAAAAAAATCGCATCATTACCAGGCAAAAATGTCTGGGTCGATCTATAAAGAGAAGTGAGGAATTTCGAAATCATCTGTCTTTTGGCGAATAAAACCGCGACAGCCACGATATACGATACACCTCGCCACGTTAGACGCCCGAAAATAATCGTGTAAATAACACGCCCCCCGGGGCTGTTATTTATTTTCCGTAGAAGTTCCGTATTGAAAATGAGCCGCAACGCGAAATAATTTTCAGATAATTATCGTCTCCGCGGCGCGCCGCTATTGCGCGATAAATCTCGATTTATCGACCACGAGACTCTCTTGACCGAGGCGAAACTCCGCGCAAGTATCACCGAAATATTAGTCATTAAGATAAAATCTGCCAACGAGCGGAACATCATTTTTGCCGATTCCGTGCTCTGTAAGCCGAGCTATCCAAGTGCGAAATCGAGTCCAGATGTGTTATCTAAAATTATACCTCTTTCATGTACCGTGCAATTACTCTAGGGAATTATTACTGAAATATGTATAATAGCGATATGTATAATTTCTCTCTACGAGATTTTGGAATATCTCTTCATGAAATTCTTATCGTGACGCGCGCTCACTTTCGGCTTCCGTTCTGACGTACGTAATTAATGACATCCCGGTGATATTCACTCTGTATGTCAGAAGCGAGACGGATTCTCGACCTGACGAGAGCGAGTTAAATAAAGATGCAGTTGATACGTCAATCTCGGCGATAACGTCAGTTTTAAAATACTTTCTCTCCCTCTTCTCTTCCTCTCCGCAAAAAAGAAGGAAGTAAAGAGAGAGAGAGAGAGAAAGAAAGAGATGGACTGACAAGTCGGACGAGTTCCATCGGCGATCTAATTGCCGACGAAAATGATGGAGCTGGAAAACGGGGGAGCGAGGTGAGGGAGAGAGGTGGGAAGAAGGAAGAAAGATGATGGTGGTGAATATGAAGGGTAAGAGAGACTGCGGACTATCTCATTCTCCTCGCCTTTGCGAGCGAGCGAGACTCCCGTGTACACTTGATTCAACAAAGCAAATCAGACTTCGACACGCGAAGTCGGTATGAGGCATCACGCGAGGTCGCCTTTGCACCCTTCCCGCCGAACCACCACTCTCGTCAGCCAATCTTTTCTGGCTGGCTTCTTAGCCTTGCCCATGCCCCCTCCCGTGGAATTAGTGTCAAGCTAATTTCGTGGCTGAATTTAGAAGTTTCCTTTGATCGTGTGTCTCGTTTGACTACTAACCATTCCTTCAACCCCCTATACTTCAACTCTCTCCCCTCGAAATCGACTTCTCTTCCCTTGTTCCGTCTCGGTTTGGTCAGCGCCGCGCCCCCGACTTCCATGAAAAAGCAATTGCTTCGTATTACATGGTGCATTACGAAAGTTACCGCGGAGCAATTTTTTTCGCGTGTTTCTCTTCGTTTCGTTGTTGCGCGGGGAAAGCATGCGATCGTCATCGAGCGCGTTATATACATATGCATATATACATATACATATATATATATGTAGAGCGCTCGTGTACCAATTTAGCCGGGAACCGATTGTAACGAACGGGAGATCACGAATGCGGATTTGCAACCATTAAACCAGGTGAGTACGACAAAGTATGTTATTTGTTTGTTGTTGCTATTATGCGTATCCGCGCGCGTTTTCTGTCATCTGTCAAATAATTGGCGAGAATACATTCGCATCTCGCAAAATCCGTCACATTGTGGGAATCACATTGCACGCGTATTCACTGCAACGGTGCAACGAAATAACCTTTTATTTTTATAAAAATATGTATTAACTATTTGTTTTTTCGTCTTTTGAATTTATTCGTTCAGAAATTTAATTTATACGTTAATTTTAATTTGTGTAATGTAGCAATTAATACGAACTGTTGAATAGAAAGTGATTATTCGCAAAAGTGATCCTCTCGATAAAAAAAAAAAAAAAAAAAAAAAAAAA
>QVOA01017201.1:0-33227 GCA_014825685.1 Pseudomyrmex cubaensis | reverse complement strand
AAGATTTTTAGCATACTTTTCAATGTACGCTATTGTTGCAGTGATATATTATAGATTAGGTTAGGTTAGGTTAGGTTTTTATGGGGAGGAGGTGCTTCGTCCCTCCCCCGCCCACACATGTACAATAGTATGTGATACAGAGGAAATATTATATACGTCTAAAATGTCCATTCGGCCTTTGAATGGACATTGGCCAGTCAATCCTAAGATTCCTTGTACTACGGGCTTTGACGCTAACGTATATATATACATATATATGTATATATGATGTGTGTGTATGTACAATATATATGTATGTATTTATTACTCATTTGATATATATTAATCCTGTGCACTCTGAACATATTACTTAGTGCATATGAATGTCTCCGTAGCGGATCTAAAAAATGCAAAGAGCTAACACGTTGACTGCCACGCAAGTTTTATGTTTTGCCCTGGGGGCCACAATAGAATTTTCATAATTCTAAGTATATAACTCTCGTTGGTAGTTACCCATAACTTTATACAGTGCATTTACTTTTGAGTTGCGTTTCCAAATTCAAATTCACCGTCAGTATCGAAAATTTATAGTATATCATAGATTTTCCAGCACTGGCAGTGAAAAACTTGCACAAAAAAGGTAACTACTGCAAGATTGCAATAATCAGCCCCATTTCTGCTTGAAATGTTTTAACATTATTATGTTAATAATACTATGAAATACTACGATATTTCGTAGTATTTAGTTTTAATAAAATGTTTAATTGTTTAATAGCGTATTTTTTATTTTACAATGTTCTCTAGTTATGTATGTTGTTCAAAATTTTTTAATCGATGATATTCATCTTAGTTTAATTATTCTAAAAATTGTATTAACGCCGATCACAGATGACCACCAGGGCCCTACTGAGAATACAAGCGCCGCGCCGGTCACGAATGACCACCACAGCAATCAACGTGTTAATAATTAATTGTGTAAAATTTTAATTAATGAACTTAATCAAATCTTAAATATGCATGATATAGAAATAGTCAAAGAATGTTATATATTCAACTAAAAGTACTAGAGAAAGTTATAAACAATCCATAATGTTTTCAATTGAAAATAAATTTCAAATTAAGATAAAACTCGTTTTGCAATATTTTTCGTTATTATAATCGAAACTTTTATGGACCATAATCTTGAATTATGTCTAAAGAAAACTTAATTCAACTAGATTCATGCTCCATATAATCTTGCAAGATTTTCCGATACGATCATGAGCAAAATACTGTAGTCCCGGAAATTAGAAAAGGCGTTTAAATCTCACTCGTGCAGCACGCGCAATTCCGAAGAGAAAGGAGGAATACGTATTCCGGAAACGACGCGGAGTACAAAAGCGTTCCTTATATCATTCTTGGGATTAAATTGCGTTATCGGAGAAGATGGTAGGCAGTCAGCACACCATAATGTATGTTGCCCTCGAGGCTGAGTCGAACACGATCAGCCCGAGTGAAATGAACCGTTCACGGAGTACTTCTCTGAATTTTTATGCGATCTGCCGCGCACAGCCAATCCGAATTACTCCGACTTTGTTGGCGACGCTGCTCGAGCGCTGCTGACGGATTCAAAATCACGAGAAGCTTGTTAATTCGTCGCGTCCTCGAGGATCCTTTCTTGGAACGAGTCTATATTATTTGCATGTCTTCTTTTGTAACCACAAAAAATCGCTCAGTCTTTATATCTCAAGAATAATAAAAATGATATAAAAAATAGATGCGAATGTAGCTGCATTTAATTTGCATTTTATACGTGGAAAACCAGATTTGCTAAAATAGCAAGAAATTAATTTCTATATGACACGTTTGTCGTGCCAACAAAACATTTTGTTGATGAAACAAAAATTTAGTATACTTAACATATTTTTCTTGCTGGCCATATAATAGCGAAACTTTTTATACGTTCTGTGTACGTATAAGATTCAGTATCATAAATATCTATTTAAATCTTTCATTTTTGTATTTGTGATCAATTTACATTCTTGTTACAAATTTATAAAATTTCTGTATTATAAAGTACAGTATAAAGTTAAAATTATACATGAAACACTCAAACAATGAATTAAAAAATTACTCGCATTTTTACTTACGTTCGAGAATATTTCTTTATTCGAAAGAGATGGAATAACGTTGAAGTCCAGCAAACTGCGTGTAAAATCATGCACAGCATGATTGAAATGTACCTTGAAACGCGTAACAGCGCTAGGTGGTTTCTATGTCGTTGAATTGTCGAGCAGCGACAAATCGCGAGCCGATTTCATTAGCGTCGCATTTGGCGTGCGCCCGTCAAAATTGCAGGCAGCAGCAAGCAAGCGGGGGGTAGCTTAAGTGAAACAGCCATCGCCATCGTGTAGGCGGTGGTGAAAAGGGGAGTGGTTGGTGGTGAAATAGGAGCCGGCGGCTGCCGCTTTCCTTTGGTGGGAGAAACCGGGCCAGTAATCTCCGCTCACGGCTCCACTTCTGCGTAATTTATTACAACTTGCCGAGAGCATCCCGCAGGGTCGAATCCAACTTCGGACGAGAATCGCGCTTTCTCGCAAACAGACCGGAGATTTATCGTAAAATACTAAATGAATTATCGAGGCGTAAGTCAAATTTGTTTTAGAGGACAAAAAATTTGCCAAGATACTGGACACATATAAGTGCGTGCTTATCATTAAACGTACACAAAAACAGTTTGCTAGAGTAGCAAAAAGTTTAGTTAATATATGACCAAAGAAAATTGCTAAGCCTATTGAATTTTTTGTTACATCAACAAAATGTTTTTGATAAAAGTTGAGTAGACCCAGAAAATTTTTCTTTGCTATATAATAACAAAACTTTGTACTACTCCGTGTGTACACTTGACATATAAAAGTATACTTTGCTTTTTTGTTTATTTTTTCCTGCTAAAAGATTGACAAAGAATAAGATTAAATATTACGTTGTTTTTTTTTTACAGAAGATATATACGTTCTTTTTTTCTTTGTTTCTTTTTTTTTTTTGCATAGTGATGTGTATTGCAATGTGTAAGCGACGTTAAAATCCTGAATTCTGGAATCACGCTCGTGTACGCTCGTAAAATGTCTTGTTTAATATGCGATATAAAATTCCGTCGGACGACGTAAGAACGACACGTCGACTGCGTTGGTGCCCACGTAAGGTGCATCCCTGGGCGAACCGTATAGCACGTATTATACGAGGGTGAGGGTGATCAACAATGGCGGCACGACCTCAGGAGGCTCCTCCGTTCTCCGTTCCCTGTTCCCGACGCCATTTTACGTTGATTACGATGCGGTTAGCTCCTTCCAGCCTCCCGCAACCCCTCGAGTTTCCTCACACCACTCTAGACTGGTTGCCTTCTCTCCGTCCCCTCTCTGTGCCGCCGCCGTTCGCCTTCATCTCCTCGCCCGGTCTCTCCTTCTCTCCTTTAGAGGCACTTACACACAATCGACTCGACCAACACAATCCATGCTCGCCGGTCACCGTACTTAACGTTGTGGTCCGTCCCGCGAGGTAAGAACAGCTCGGCAACACGGATCAGCGACTGATCTATGAGACTTCGTCATGTTTACCGAACCGCTGGCCAGACATCTCGGCTTAGTCTCTTTTGCGACATATATCTCGCGCGAGTGTTCGCGCCGTTAGCTCGCTCATGTTACTTCTGTCCCGTGTGTACATAGAAAAGAAAATTTGTGGTGGAAAATCTCGGACAGCAAACTATGATTTTGTCCGTGTAAATTGTAAAATGCGCGAATGCGTGATCGTTTACGTACGAAACTCTTGAAAAAATTTCTTTGTATGTGTAGCAGATACTTAAAGCATCGAAATGTTGATAAAATATAAAAATGCGAAGAGATGCGCGACGCGATAAGAATTTTAATAAAGAAAGATGCGTTTAATGAGATTACACGAACAATCGTTAGCAAGGTTTATAGCTCGGCCTTTGTAGGTTTATCTACTCGTAACGCATAAAAATGTACGTAATTTGCTTCGCTAACGACGATCATAACAATTCTACATGATCTATGGGTTTAATCGTAATAGAGATCCGGCTTTTACGACGACGGTCTATCTTGTAATGGATAAGTTGCTCTCTCTGGTGGAAGCACAGAAACGGCACTCCGGCAAATATGAGAAATAGTAGTATTAGCCTCTCTCTCTCTCTCTCTCTCTCTCTCTCTCTCCTCTCTCTCTCTCTCTCTCTCTCTCTCTCTCTCTCTCTCTCTCTCTCTCTCTCTGACACAGCAAATATGAATGATATTCTTGTGTTAGTTTTTATGGGGCTGTTGGCTAGTATATACATCATATATCTAATTTGTGATATATCGTATTTTTTGAAGTCACGCGTTTAATGATTTGCGCGTCTTTTTTTTATCATTTCTAAAATATTAAAGTTACATGATGTCACGCTATATGTCGTCTTTGTAAAATTTACAAGAAAAAAAACAACAATAGTCGTGAAGCTGAGAGCATTTGTTGACGAATCGTGCCGAAGTAGTCGTATAATAGTTTCTCACTTCTCGCAGAGAACAGTAGCGTGAACAAGAAGCTTGTAGCGGAACAAACAGGAACGAGTTGGACAAGACGAAATAAGGACAAAAAGAAGAGATGGAAAATAAGAAAGAAAGATGGAAATAGAGAGTTGAAAGCAAAGATAAAAATGTAAGGAAACAGAAATAGATGGAAGTCACATACGTAAAGTGATAATAGACGTAGGCGCGGTGAAAGAAAAGGAGGGAGTCGAAGTAGCGGACAGGAATATAGGAGAACAGAAGAGGAGAAGATGTGCACGTAACGTGACGGATGTCGCATGAAAGCTCATCCGAGAGAGCGTCATGACGCTCTCTCGACGGCGTTGTCGTCGTTGGGGTTGATTGTCGCAGATCTTATTATCCCCCCTTCTTCTAAGGAGAGTGAGGCCGCAAGATTGTATACGTGTATACGCCCGTTCACATGTGCGCGTGTGTGTGTGCACGCGCGCGAGCAAAGGGTAGGTTGCTGTAAGAGGGTGGTATCCTCCTTCGTCTTCCCCCACCGGTCCCCGTCATTCCTGCAGCCCCAGGCTAACCTTGTTAGCGCTAATGACGGACTCTGCCGCGAGATGCGCGCGAGCCAAGGCAGGGACGTATCTCTTGCGACCCCTATGTGGCGTCGTAAGTCGAAGATGGCGGCGCTTGACCTTTGAGATATGTGTCGTAAGATTGAGTAATTTCTTTTTTACTAGTAGCTAATACTAAAAACAAAGATTGTTTAAGCATTTCAATCATATAAAAATCTCGATTGTGGGAAACTATTTAAAACTATGTTAAAAATAAATTTTTTCTTTGTTGAAAGATATTAAATTTCTTAAACAGCGTATATACAAAAAACACACATGTATAGCTATATATATACTACATTTTTCTGTTTTTGAGAAATAGAAGAATGTAAGATCGTTGACAGTAATGAAATGTTTCTGAAATTTTGGACAACAGTTTATGTCCGAAATGTGCTAAAACATCTACAGATTGAAAGAGAAAAAGAGAGAGAGAGAGAGAGAGAGAGAGAGAGAGAGAGAAGGAGGAGGAAAGAGGAACTCTCGAGGCAACCCTCTCGACGGCCCCCAAAAACCATTAGACCGGAAAACGAGGTAGAATCGTAGAACGCAATGGCGTCTAGAAACAAACGACGGCCGATAGGAGTGAACAAGCAGTGAATCACCCAAGCACTTGTTTACCAAGAGAATCAGGGATTCAGGGATGCCGTTCTCTGACTCTTGGAATCCAGCTTTATCTTCCACGTTCTCTCCTCGTCTTCGCGGTCCCTCGCGCCACCCATCCATCGGCCCGCTGCCTTCTCCCACACCATCAACCTCGCCATCAGCTCACCACCGTCGTATGGGAGATTTTCCGAAAGCTGGATGGAGTAGCTCTTCGCATACGTAGACACGCGCCGTATCTCGGAAGCGAGAGTGAAAGAGAGACGGAGGTGGCGACAGAACGAAATGGAGAATAGCAACGACTGGAGAAGGAGAGGGAGGCAGGAAGTTACGCAGACACAGAAGCGGCACTAGAATCGCTAAATGTAATTCGGTTAAAAGGGTTTTAGCAATACAATGCATATAAACATGAGTGTGCCCCACCCTCGTCGTCGCCACGTCCTTTCCAACTATCTACCTCCGTCCTGCACCTCCTTATCTTCGCAATTCTCTCCCGCAACGGCGACGACTCTCGACTTTCTTCTTGAGGATGGGCCTCCGTTAGGAGATACGAGAGAAATCAGCTAACCGAGGTATAACGTCCGTTGAATGAACGTCAGAGAGAGCTTCGGAACGAGATCGCATGATATGATTCTGGTTGAATCCATACATATCAGCGCTTTAAGTACTGATATGTATTATATAAATTCAGAGGCAAAATCAAGTTGTATTTCATGTTAAAAGCATTTTATTAATTTAAAATGTCTCTTAATTATTTACTCACTTTGTTAACTAATTTAATTGAACTTTTCCGCGCGCCAGACAAAATTAATAAAATTGTCAACCTGTGCACGGAAAAAAAAGATTTGCTAGAATTTTGTTTTGCCAGTAAAATTTTTTGTCGATGAAACAAAAATTCAATAGAAAAACAAATATTTCTTGTTGATCATAGCAAAACTTGTTTTCCGTGTGTGGAAACTTTCGAAGTTAGTCGAGCTAATTTTTTATATTCAACATAACAGGTTTGTTGAGATCATAAAATCATTCGAAAAACTAATACAATGCATCTAGCACCTTCGATATCGCGTGATATGCACGCAAAAAAATTTGCTATTATATGGTCAGCAAGAAAAAGTTTTGAACCTAATATATTTTTTGTTTTATTGATAAAAAAAACTTGTTGTAAAATAAAACGTTCTGTTTACAAAATCCAATAAGCTTAGCAAATGTTTCTTGCTGGTCATATGGTAACTAATCTTATTATTTTAACAAATCTTTTTTCTCGTGTACGCGTATAATACGTTTCTCGCTAAATTGTCAGCCGCGAACGGGACGCCGTGCGCGAATAAATCTTCGCACTGCCGAAAGAAACGAACAGAGGCGGGAAACGCGAAGCGGGATTGGTCGTTATGCTAATTTTCTCAAGAGCGTGACAGTAACACGCCTTTGCGATATCTCTCTCGGGATAACTCGGCTCGGCGGCATATTTGTCGAAAAAGCTTTACGGCCATTTCCTTTTTCCGCCACGCCGCGTCATGGCGTTAAACGGAGATGTGGCGCCATGCCAGAACGTTTTCGAGATCGTCTTGCTCGCCCGCTCGCTCGGGCAATTCCGGATTTTTCCTTGCAAATAATCACGGTAAAACTCGCTCGACTTGCTCTCGCCGCGGATTTTTCACGAGTGAAAGATGAAGACGAAAAATTGGAATGGCATATGCGACACGAGAGAAATGGGAAAAAGAGTTGGCAATCGAATCAGTAATAAGAACGACGAATTGATTGACAAATGTAGACGGGCCACAGCGAGAGAAATTATGAAGAAAATATTCATATAAGCGAGAAAATTCGAACGCTCAAGTGAATATATAGCGCAATTTTAATCATGTTTAGTGAAAGAATTTAAACGCGTAAAATTTCTTAAAAGTTAACTGCTGTAAAAACAATCGCATAAGATATTTAATTCAAAGATTACATCTCTGTTTCAATAAATTAATTTTAATTTGATTAATTTAATTTTAATTAATTTTTTTTTTTTTTTTTTTTTTTTTAATTTATACATCTCTAACTCTTGAGCTTAGTAATATTTTATATTTCTTTTTTCTCATTGGAATTTCTTAATGTATCAATGTATCTAGCGTCTTCGATTTTCACATGATGGAAAAAGGAAATGGCAGGGAAGCGAAACGCAGCAAGCGGTGACATCGATCCGCGTTCGTCAAATACGACTTTATCTCCTCCTTGCGCCGTTTCGCCAGGCGGTGACGTTTTCCGAACGAGCGACTCTCCGTCGCGGAATGTCGCGGAATTCGTAACTGGGGATTAGCATGTCATAAATACTGATGGCGCGGCGCGGCGCGGCGCTGCTCCTTCGAGTGCCTTTCGAAACACATCGTTTGGTTCTCTATCGAGCACCATCAGCCCGGGCCTGTCCGAATAAAGGGGATGGGAAGGTGGTGGTGGTGGTGGTGGTGGTTATCTGCCAGGGGATGAAGCCTCTCATTTACAAGCCATATACCAATCAGCGGCCATCATGCAAATAACATGAGACCCAGCTCTCTCGCGCACGCGGCTGAATACTGTAGCGGATCCAGACATTTACGTCTCAAACTGCAAAATAAAGTTTGATATTTTAAATTTGGAACATAGCTTTTTTTTTTAGATAATTTGACGTTTTGTTTGCAAATACGTAGTAAATGTGAAAAATTTGATCTTGAAGAAAGAATAATATTCCAATAAAAAAATTAAATATATATAAAATGGATAAAAACTTCTTCTCTCTCTCATCTTTCTTCTAGTATACTATTACATGTTTATATTGTTTTGTTTTGTTTGTTTATGTTGCACTTAAAGATATTTTTCCCGCGTTAAAAAAATAAAGTACAATTAACCAGTCAATCAATCTTTCTCTCTCTTTATTTAATATTTCTAAATTGATCATGTGTCTTACAGAGATAAATAATATATGCAAAAATCAAATAATTTTTTGCGTTAAACTACTGAAAGAAGAGGAATATTTGAAGGAAAAGAAGGAAGCAGCAATGGTTTTGCTCAATTTTATAATTTATTTAGGAACTTCTCGCGATATCTCATACGGTGTATCTGCATCGCATTCACTAACTTAGAACCTATGCAGATAATATTTACACTCACATTGTATATACTATAAATACATGCTCCTCAATCGCGCACACGCACGGAACGATAAATCAAATAACGGCTCATTTACCTCCACAAAGAGGTTATAGATCCTACTACCACATTCTTGTCGCCTCTTTAAGTCGTTTATATTAACAATGTTCGTGGTTCCAGCGTCTATCTGGTGTCTCTATATATATTACAAGCCGAGCGAACACAGAATAAATAGTTTCTCTAGGATGTCTATGTACACAACACGACGGACTTACATTAAAGAGGCTTTATCAATCCTGAAGCATATATATATGTCTTGTGTCTCCTTTGAGATCGCATGTGTGATCACAGTGTTTAGATTCATTCATTTACGTTGCTCAAAACGTTGCAATTTATTCTCTCCGCTTTTTTTGGCAGATAGCAAAAAGATAAATTCAATTATATGTACAACCGACATTCCGTTGTGTTTTGAGCAAGACCGGTCTTCAGGATTAGCGGTTCTTATGTTTGTCTAATAATTGTGATTATAACAAGCAAGGTATCGTTAATGATCGCGATCGTGAATTTTGTCTTGTTTGCAATTATTTACATCAGAGAGTTTTAATGTAATAAATTATAGTGCTGAGATCTATGTACACACACACACATACACACGCGCGCGCGCGAGAGAGAGAGATCGGTTAGTTTTGGTAGAAACTCGGTATTGTGATAGTAAGCAGAAAAAAATTTATCGATGTAATTTTGATTATTTTGGCAGCACAAAAATAATTTTTAGGGCCATTTATGATATTAGAAACACAACAGCAGCAAGTCCAGATGAAAAAGTCATTTACCGATGAAACAATTGAAATTATGCTAGTTTTCTATCACAGCTAGCAAAAGTATATATATCGCGGAAAAGTATATATATTTTTTGTAATGGAATGTAACATTTTTACAAAAATATTTATATAACAATTGCGTAGATGCAATAAAAAGCAGAACTTAACTCTAACAATCAAATCTTCTCTCTCTTTCTCATAGCATATGGCATATGGTGTGTGTAAAAATACAATTTTTAAAGAAATTAACATTCAAAATCTTAATGTAACTTTATTAAAGAGCCGACAATAACATAACTTTTAATCTTTCCAAAGATACACGTTTTTTTCACTTAATTGTGTCTTTTCTTAACAAAAAGAAAATCAATATGAAGAAGAATATTTTATTTATATTGATTTGTCTAATTATCGAAATAATTTGTGCCTAAAACACAACGCACATAAGATATAACGTCAAAGATGTTTGCAAATCTCTAAAAACATGTTGGTCTTTCGTAAAGTAAAGTCTTTTCGAACATACGATGATTCTTTAAACTACATAAGGCCGATACAAAGGTTCCTGAAGATCTGTCCCAGTTCTCTGACTTTCCTGAATCGTTCCTCTAGTTTCTTCCGGTGTTCCGGGTGCGTTTACACTAACGTCACTTCCGGCATCTCTTTCGGCGCTTCTCGTATTGCCGGATTCCTCAGTTTTTCCGCTCGCCCGCGCCTCCTGCTGCGCTTTCTTGCTGCGTTTCCATTTCATTCGCCGATTTTGAAACCAGATCTTCACCTGCGAAATAAAAAAATATATCGTATAATTACGTGTCGCACGTGCCGATATATATGACGCGAATTTATCGTGATTGTCAAGTAATTACGACGCGGAGAAAGATTAAAGGAATTATATGCGGCGATAATGAAGCGATAAGCGGTTTCGGGGAACTTACAACTATCACGCGCGATGTCTGCGTTGATAAAAATTTTTTTTAGCATTGAGTGCTATTACCTTGTATTTAATTCTAGATAAGTAATTGCACAACAATTATTTTCTTTTATATATTTCTTGACTTTTATATTTATGTGTGCGATGTATTGAGTTGTCTGGAAAAAATAGCATATTTTTAACGAAATTTAATAACTTTGATCATATCGTTTCACATAATTTAGCTTCTGTAAATGTTCATATACGGTCATATATGTTCATATATGTTCATATATGGTGCTGTTTGAGGTTTCTATTATCCGCGCGATATTTTGTGTACATATCTCTTGCCATCTACGGTAATGTCGCCTATTGGAAAACGCCGCAAACTTTTCGAACAACTCAATATAGAATAGAATATTTAAAAACAGTAAATAACATATTTTGATTAAATTCACAAGCTTTGAATAAAAAGTACGATAAAAAAACATCTGGTCGTGAATATGTTTATAAATATTTTCTAGTTTTGATTTTTTTTTGATTGCAATATTAGTCTTGAAAGTGCAAATTGTCGGCATTTTTAACGGGTAACTACCTCGATCTCGAAGTGATTCGATCTACGCCCGATTTAATTTAGCGAATGCGTGCTCCGCAAGCGCGGGGATAACGTCACGTGAGCCCACCCCGCGAAATGTCATAAATCAGGTAGACAGATACAGAGACTCGATCTTTCCTCCCCAATCGTAAGAAAACGATGTAAATCTTTCGGACAACATATCATGCGCGCCCGAGCCAATCCCCTCCAGGCACACCCGACCATATTATATCTTTTACCCTCCGCGGCTTCCTCGTACGAATATGAATGGGAAAATCCTAAAAGAGACATCGCACTCTGAATTCTTGCGATTCTTACTGAGGAAATTTTGTATATGAAGAAAAAGAAACCAGTTTCCAAATTATACAATCACTGCAACACAATAATAACGGCGATTTGTTGTGCTTTTCGGAAATGTCGTTTTAAATTGAAAGATTTTGATTTTATAATTTTATAACGGTGTCAAGTCATATACGGTGTAAAACGTAACATAAAATCCACGATAAATATTTTTATACATGTTGTAGTAAAAGTATTTATTTCTTCCGCGTTCTAAAATCGCGTTCTTTTTTTCCTGTGACAAATTATTAAGTGCCATTACTTCTCGATCAGCTGGATAATTTGATAGGTAAAACGCTACTACACCGGAGATTTACGTAAATCATTCGCGTCGCGTTAACAAATAATTCGGAGCGCGAGGCAAACAAGCGCGGGGATTGAATTCGCGGAGAGAGGACAGGGGTGTGAAAAGAGCAAAAAAGGCGCGAATTGTAGGCGCAAGTCTGTCGGAAAAAAAAAAAAAAACAAATAGATTGAAGGTGGGAAAAAAGTGATGCGTGAAAATAAATATTTGTTACCGATAAACCGGCGAGCGCGCGATAAAGCGCGCGCGCGAGAAAGAAAGAGAGAGATAAAAGAAATAGATCGCGCTGTAAATTATCTCGCAAGCCGAAATTAATCGACATTTTGTACACGGAAAACCGAGCGACGGTGAATCATATACGGTATGTACGCGTATGTATATATACGTTGAGCGTTCTCTCGCGATACGATCTCGATGGCGATCGCGTTTAATTGCCGAAGATATTTTTCTCGCTGACGATCGTCGCTGCGTAAATCTCGCGTGCTTATTACAATCGCGAATTTGCGATTTCGTAACAATTGGACCGTGAATACTGTACCGAACTTTAATTTAATCTGGCAAAATCGTTGTCGTCGAAATAACATCGCGAGCCAAATAGCTTTTGGTATGTAAGAATCGAAGAGAAACAAATCATCTGGAAATAACAAGAAATCTATGATGTACTGAAATCTTTCATATTTATGATTTTTTATAATTATATTTTTTAAAATAAAACACGTTGCATAAAGTTCTGTACGTGAGATATGGGAGAAAAAAAAGTAAAAAGAAACAACTTGTGTAATACACGATGTATATCTTTGGTCTTTTTTAAAGATTGCAATATAACCTTAGAAAACTTTGTTGCAAGCACAAGAGGCGTTTTTATTTTATTTTATTTTTTTTAAATAAACACGTTCTTCTCGTCGACATTGCAACACGTTACGAAAGCCGTCGTGATGCTCGTGCTCGGACGGTAAATCGCCGGTAATCGTGTTTCTGCAAGCGCGGAACTCAGACGTGAAACGGGAAGCAGAAACCGGAGGAAGGAGATGGAGATCGAGGTGGAAGCGAGGAGCGAGAGGCGGAATCGGTAAAATATCGAAACAAATCAGCGACTGAGCCCGCCATAACTCAGACTTTCACGTCTGTTTGCCGAGCGATCCGTCAGGGCTCGTAAGCTTCGGAGTTATGTTTAAGTTGTTGAACTATGCAAGAGAGAGAGAGAGAGAGAGAGAGAGAGAGAGAGAGAGAGAGAGAGAGAGAGATTCGCGTGCACACGACGCTGGATGGAGGGCAGGCCGGATTATTCGAAGGGATTTTCTCTCTTTCGAGGGTCTTCTTTTTACTCTTGTGCTCGCGCGCGCTCGCGAATTTCCATTTTCGCGCTATTTACCGGCCGACGCTCAACTCCTCATCGCACGATCGTTGACGCTACCTTTTACCGTCGACTCACTCACTCACACGTCGAGAAAAATAACTTATTTCTTATAACAAATTTCACAAATAATTCCGTATTAATTAGAATTTATTAGAATTGTGTAAATAAATAGATATTTTAAATCTTAAGAAATAAAATTTATCTTTTTTTTCGAAGCTTTTGTAAAATGTCTTTGGATTCTTCGGCTAATTACATAATTTGTTCCGAATATTCGGTATTACTTGGGTGTTTCCTTTACGATATCAGCAATAAAGCTGGCATCATCGAACCATTTTATTGCGCGATACTTTATCTTGAATTGCAGATGATTCATCTTCTGTTTATATTTCTTCTTTTTACTGAGATCGCGAGTAATAAAATTTACTAATCGTTATACTTGTCGCACTGAAGATGATTCACACGCGCTCGTGGCTATCATTAAATTTTGAATATATCGATAAAGGTGTTGCGCCGGGCGATTTGACATCATTATTATTTCGATTTACCTGCGTTTCTGTGAGCATCAGCGACGTCGCGACCTCAAACCTCTTCGGTCTGCTGAGATATTTATTCTGACGGAATTGTTTCTCCAATTCGAGAAGCTGCTGGGACGTGAACGCGGTTCTCGGCCTTCTAGTCTTGCCCAACAGAGCGTGTTGTGCTGCGCAACCTGTTACACAAAAACAAAAAATATTCCACTTTGAGACGTTCGCGATAAACGGCGCTTTCAATCAACTTGAGCAACAACAATGTTTGTCTGTTAAAAAAAATGTTCTTAATCTCATAATTAAGATGACACGAAATGCAGCAATTTTGTACTAAACTCGCTCTCGTATATATCCGATAAAAGTCACAAATTGAGTATGATTTTAATCCAGCAAACAGCTCTTGGAGAGCGAAAAATGATTCATTATCGTGAGCCAGACGATCCAATAAAAATCATCGAATGCTAATGCAATTATCGCGAGTGTAAATCCCTATGGATTACGAGGGATGATTTGGGGTTAGACGATAGGGCGGAAAGCCGCCCCTGCAATTAGACCCGTGAATGACTCTTGGTCAGAATCGTCGACTTATAGCGACATAGGCGTAGAGCCACCATGGAATCCATAAATTATCATCGATACAAGCGCGTGACATATAATACGTTGCAATTCAATACTCATGTGTATATTTGGAAACTAATATTTCACTGTTTCTATATTACGTCGGAGTAAATAATATCGCGATGAATATTAAATTGTTGCAAACTTCGTTTTTGTCATACAAAATGATCGAATTGCATTAATAATTGCATAATTATTTATAAATAAAATTTCGAAATTAGTGAATTTAAATGAAAATCATCTTCAAAATTACATTTGAAACAAGTATATTGAAGAAAGTTATTTGTTACAAACTAAGATAACCATTTAGCACCGTAGGTAAAACATTATAAAATTCACACGATAGTCACTTTAAACCCGAGTTCGAAATTTCGGCGCTATTATTTTGTCACCGCGAAATATCGTCATGTTTTTGTTCTGCTGTGCGTTATGTCCACTCGGTTTCCACGATTAGCAGCGGGGTGAATCTTGCGTCACTGGCTTAAGCACTCTCGTAACTTAACTAGCAAGTGCGTGACCGGCTGTCAGTGTTTGTACACATGGCGGCGTTTAGTCGAGCGCATTCGGATTACCGGTCGACGCGTGATTCACTAAAGCTGGGTACGAGCAGGTACGCACGCTCTCGCGCTCCCTCGAAGATCGACCCGCGTATTTTGATAGGGCCGTGCGATTTCACGCCCGATACACAAATAAGCGGTAGTTCTGATATCTCGATGTCGCATTAACGGGTTCTTTACGTTGCGGGGCATACACGTGTTCTCACAAATTTAATATACACAAGCACTACGAGAACAAAAAAATAATTATTACAAGTGTGCGAGATAAACATTTACAAACTAAATGTTCTCTGTATAAAAAAACAATACATATAAGAAATTTAAAAAATATGATAAGTAATGAGATAATTACAAAATTGAGATAATTACAAATAAAATTACAAATGAAATTTTTTTCTATTTTTTTTAAACTCATTTTATCAAAGGAAAACAATTATAATATAATTATAATATAATTATTATAAACTAAAATACATTTGTATAACAAACAATTAATTGATTTATCTTTTGATTTTATCTTATTCATTAGATATGTTTGTTGTTTGGAAATTTAATCTTTTAGTTTTCTTTTTTGAGATACATATGGAAGTGTAATAATCGATACTATTAGTTTTTATTCATTTGTCGGATAGAAAAGTGATGAAAGTGCGCGTGGAAAGAAAGAGAGCAGTTTTGACGATTGAAAACAAACACATTGCACGAGAGGGACGGGACACTACATTTGATAGTTGTTAGTATTTAGACTGTAGCATTTATTGAGTTATTTATCGTTGGACGAAGTGGAGTTTGGCCCCCCTTCCGTTGGGCACATATGGCCTAACCGATGATTTCCCTCCCCGCTGATTCATGACAATTATTATTTGTATCATTGCGCTTCTCGCTTCTCCTGTCATGGGATTATTTTATGTTATATTTATTTTTATGTCCTTTTTTCAATCTTTATTCTCGCTCGTACGCGGACACGCTTTGCGCGATGTCTATTGACAAGATCCTTGTGACAGGCGCGTTTGTGCATAACATATAAACTATATATACATAATATATGTGACATTACACAGAAAAAAAGATTTGCCAGTATATTTGCCAAAAATTAGTTATTACATAGCAAGAAAAATTTGCTAAGCCTATTTTTATTTTGTAAATAAAAACAATGTTTGATAAAACAAAAATTCAATAGATTCGACAAATTTTTCTTACTGGCTATATAGGTTTCACTTGCCGTTCGCAACGCTCATGAAATCATTTCATTCTTGTTTTCCATTGAAAGTTAAACAAAGGTTACGATCACGAGCGTTGCGAACGGCAAGTGGAACTTACTCATAATAGTAAAACTGTTTTTTTTTCGTGTATGGAAGAAAAATTTTAACGATATAGCGAGTTTCATCTATCTCACGTTTGTTAATCTTTTAAGATAAAATTATTTCGTGACGGACACGTGATTATATTAATTCCGCGATCAATCATGAAAGTTTTAATCTACAATCACTTTTAGTCAATGTGAACAAAAGGTCGAAGAAACTGGATCAAGATAAGGATCGGGTATCTATTCCTCCACCTATACACCACCTATACATAATATTTTAATTCCTGATAATTATTGTTTTGTATGATAATGATAATGTATCTTAGCTGCCAACAACAATCGGAGTGTGAATATTTCACGATGAAATATTCGAGATTTTTTTGTCGCAAGCATGGTATTTTGTTGCCAAGTTGTAGAAAACTCAATATTACAGTTAACCAGTACATACGTTGTAAAAATTTAATAATATTTCCAAATTTCTTTATCTCTTAAAAAAAAATCTAAAGACCGCGAAAAGTAGCTAGACAAATATATCCTTTATATAAATTACCGCACCCTTCGTCACCGAATTAGTTGTTTCGTCACGATAATTATTCATTGAGCCACCGGAATATTAATCGACGTCACAGAAGCTCAAAGAAATTTATCCACCGCGATCGAGGGAGGGTTGGCGACTGACATACGGTACACTCACCCCTATTATAGGGACGTCGCGTTAACTATAGCGCTAACTAACTGCAAACAATTCCTTCGAAAATAAAAGCAGCCTGCATAGTGTGTCAAATCGTAACATCAATAAAAATAATTGAGGAGCTAAATTTGTCTGATACAACTTGGCGCGAGTATTAACATCTTATTATAGTATAATAGATAAAATAGTAAAGTGCTATATATAAAAAGGAAATTATCAAACACGCGTTGTCTACGAGCAATTTATTATTTTCTTTAATTATTGTCGTCTTAATTAAAATTAATATGGAGAGTGTGCTTTAATTTTATATGTGATATTGTAAGGTATTGTAAATACTTCGTAATTAATTTCCGCAATCAATTTCTGTAATCCTTTAAAAGATACATTCGCGCTTGAACGACCAAATTTCATTGACACGCGGAAAATGCGCCGTGTCCCGCTAAACTGATCATTTGGCACACTACGCGTCGATCAGGATCGGGAAATGCGCAAACTGTGACAGATGTCGGTAAACATGAGGAGGGCGACTTTATCGAGTGGACAATCACTATTCGCGCTCTTATATTGAGGAGTTGCTGCGAGAGGGATGGGAGAAGGGGAGCCTTTATCATGATAATTTAATTTATTTGGGGTCCCATCGGCCGCTTCATGCCAGGCCACCCTTAAATCGTGCCGATCATCGTGGCGGTAAACACCACCTATTATCTGTACTTAAAGCAGCCACTCTCCCTCCATGTCGCGCATTTCGCCTCCCTACAGCTTACCCCCCGAGAAATTATACTCTACCGGTCGCATGAATACTCTTGCGCCACAATGAGAGATGGCAATGCGGTAGGTATCGTATAGCAAAGGTTGCTACGCATCGAGAACAGATAATTGAACAAAAAACGTGTATGATGTGATTCGGCGCTTTTAAGATTTTCCTACAATTCTGATTACATTTACAATAAAAATGACTTTTTATTAAAGTGATGATATGGACTTAAAACGAAATAGCAAATAGTAAAAAGATCTTTGTAGCCCGATTCCGTATTAATGGTGAAAATAAAAGAACAGTTTTCAATTTTGTGAATGTTTCGATCTTGTTTAGATCATCTTCAGCAAAACTCTACAAATGTCCATGATTATTGTTTAGGTTGATCGAATTAATTGTACACAATATAAAAACGTAAAAACAATTCAACAATTAGAATTTAGAAGCGCACCTCAATCTTGCTTCGAAAGCAATTTTAAATTAACAAAGGTGATGTCGAAATGTCAGAGAAAGACATCGATGACAGAGGGCAATGGCACCTAGAGTCAAAAAATGGCACAGTTAAATCTAATTGATGAGTGTCAAAGTCAAAAATAAATTTCAGTCAAGAGTAAATTAATTTGTTTTGAAAGAGGACAACGTCGAAATTATGAAAGTTAAATTAAATTAGCAAGATGTGTCAGAAGTAAAAAAATTTCTAAATTCAGGGAAAAAGATGATCTAAACAAGATCGAAATGTTCACAAAATTGAAAATTGTTCTTTTTCTTCTACTGCCAACACGGAATCTGGCTAAAAAGGTCTTTTTAATACTTTTTTTATTTAAATAAAATAAAAACTATCAAACATTTTAAAAAATAAAACTCTATCGATAAAATGTTATATTTGAAAAAAATTTTTTTTTTTTTTTTTTTTTTTTTTTTTTTTAAGCATTTAAAACGAACCGAAATCTTTTGTTTTTTTTTTTTTGCAACAACTGTTAATACTTACGAAACTAATGATTCAAATATAACTCTTTTTCCCACCAAGATCGGATCTCGTGTGACTTTTTTTTAGGGTCGGCGAATCGCACGGTATCTCGGACTAACGAGTAACTACCCTCGTTAACTCCCGGGCGAAAGGTACGCTTAATTAAAACTGATTACTCGATCCGAGCTCCCGCAGGAACTTCACCTTTGGTTTTAGTCCTTTTTGCGTCGGTCGTTCGAATGCTGGCGCTTTACCGAATGACCCGAATGCGCGCCTTGTCACGTTGGAAGAGTATCGCGGCACATATTCCCCACGGTAAAATAATTATTATACACTATATATGTGTGTATATTAAAAAAAAAAAAAATATTATAAAGTTGCACAATTATGTAAAGGTCGTGTATTACAATAAAGTTCTTATGAAGATAAGCGAGAAAAACCGTAGTAAAACTTTATTGATTTTATTGATTTATTGTTTTATAAAATTAACGAAAACGCTTAAATTTAGTTCAATTGAAGAATTAAATTATCTTTTATCTGCAACAGAGAATAATTCGTCTTTTAGTGCATCGATCTTCACCTCTCACGGATATATAGCCGTGGATGCGGTTCTACGCTGGTCCTCGTAGCAGCCGAAAATGGCCTCTCTCTAATGGGCAGCAATTACCCAATAGCGAATTGCAAATTGGAATTAGCGTCCTAAATCGGCGTGTATACCTCTAACTGTGTGCCGCTGTACCCTCCGTCGCTCGGTCCGGCTTGCAACGCGCGCGCTCGTCGTCTCGAAAGGGACGATGGAGGGTGAAACGAGGAAGAACAGCGCACGCGGAGCAAAGTGGAGGGAGACGTGGGCAACGAGCGAGCGAAGGGGTTGGTAACGACTTCGTCGGTGGTGCGTTCTCTCAGCTTTTGCTTCCGTGTCTGCTGCATCATGCCATAATGTGTGTGTGTGTGTGTGTACGTGTGTACGTGTGTGCGGGGCGTCGTATGCACGTGTGTGCGGCGCCGCGAAGCCCCGCCCGCGGTCCCCGGAGCCCCTTCGTCGTGTCCCGCCCCCCGAATTATCTGCCCCTCAGATCCGAGCTAAACGAATCTAGGCGAGTAACGTCGCTATCCGCCGTCTCGCCACCCTCTCGCCGTCCGACTGCCACCCCCGGCGTGCCAGAGGGATGGTCGTAGACGGGAATGGTGCCGGACGAGCGCGAGAGAAAGAAGGAATAGCGTCGAGATAAAGCACGGAAAAGAGAGAAAGCCAGACAGGAGAAACGGGACGGTAAAGTTGGCCAAGTTTTATCAGGCTATTTTCCTTACCCGAAATGGCTGAATTTAATCCCGAACTCGGGCTCGCGAGCTCGCCACAAATCACGCCATAAACATCCGCGATGTTACTTCTTATTCTTGCCGCGCGCATTTCTACTGACTCGCGCGATTCGCAATCTTCTGGCTGCGCGTCGCCGAGTATGTGCGAGAGTCTCCGCAGGATTTGAGAATTGAGAGTCGCGTCGAACGTGTCGGCACATATGTTGTTTTACACATAACTACTTACACAACAATAATAATAAAAGAAACGTAATAAAAAAAAACGTTTTGCAATATTCATATTATCGATTTCTCGATAATGTTACTTAATCTTGATTCTAAAGAACCAATTGTTATTGCTTTTTTTTTTATCTAAGCAATCTTTAACATATAATTAATCTGTGAAAAAAATGAGTACACGAAGGCCAATAAGTAGTATAAGAAATCGAGACACCATTGATTTTGTGTGTTTTTCTTCGAGTTTCGATAGTTTAACAAATTGCAACCATTTCGATCGGAGATACGGTCTGTTTCAGTACGAAATGGTGTTCTAGTGCGAGTTCTTTCACAAAAAAAGTCCAGGTTGTTGATACAGTTTTGTGTCGAGCATGTAGTCGGTTATGGTTCAAAATTTACAGCCAAATTGTTAGGAGTCATATAATAAAATCACCAAAGTCAGAAAGTGATAAAATGTGAAAAATAAAAATAAATAAAGTAATTAATAAAATAAATATAAATTAACACTTGACACACAAGCAGCAGAAAGACATCCTCAGCTATGTACGGTTAAATTAAAACTGTAATTAATCTTAGTTTGCTACGTTTTATGTCAAACAAATAATCAGTGGAAAAAGAATTTGCTTCTCAAAAAACATTTTATCGTATCCAAGCGGTGTGGAAGGGAAAAACGTTAAATTACAAGAACGAAAATTAAACCGTTTCGGTTTAGCCCCCCCGGTCGAGCTTGCAAAGAGTCAAAGGTGTTTTGCGGCCGAAAGGAGCTCGAGCGTCACGTATTCGGGCAGGTATCCGACGCGCGTACGCACGTGCACACGGACAAACACGAACGCACACATGTAGCTACGCGAATAGTATTACCGACAAGACCGTATATAGACACTGGATGGCGCGTTTGAGCGAGCGCGCGGGATGTTACACATCGGGTAACCAAGATCTGTTTGCTTGCGGACGGCCAAACTAGCTGGCAGCTAATTCAGAAACGCCATTACCACCTATACGCTTATAGGCGGACCTGATGCCGCCGCCACCGGTTTCCGGTGTATACATATATGTACAGCCGCGTATATACGCACTCTATACGTTCGTGCGTGCGTGCGTGCGTGCGTGCGTGCGTTCGCGAGCGAGCGCATCGGTTTAACCAATTCTCTTCTACCTCTGACTATCCACGCTCGTCGTTCGTGCTCTCTGCTCCGTTCGCCATGCTTTAATTTCGAACTCCGATCCGGAAACAACATCGACATCAGGTCGTCGTTGCGATCCGAGGTCGAACGAGAAGCCAAGCTCGCTAACGACGCTGATTCCACCGACTTGTCGCTTCCGGAGCGCGTTCGTACGTTCGCGTGGACTGAAACTGTTACGAGAAATTGCGAGGAATCCGATTTCTGATGCTATATGTATGCACGACAAAAAATTGAGCCTGATTCGATTGTCGTAATTGCATTCTCATGAGCAAACACAGAGACAATCTTTCCTATCAAACGTCGTAGTTTCGACATTTTTAGTTATTTTTCATACACAAGCTATTTTTCTCTCTCTCTTTTCATTTTCTTAAAGTTTTCTTTAAAAATTATGTATATTTTACATGTATTTATTTCGTTATATGAGGAAAATAACATGTAGATTACAGCAATTTTCTCGGTGTTACATGTCGATGTAAAATTAGTTTTAAAATACTTCATATCGAAACTTCGAATTGCATGCTTCAGATGTCTTGGTTTTATTTCTCATTAGAGATTCTCTTATCAGCATAATTTTAAATAAATACGCGATTAAATCTTCCAGGAAGTAGATAATCGCGGCGATATATCTCGTGCACAATCAATCACGCAAGCCTAGCTATCGGAAACACCATAAGCGCTGCGGTTAAATTAATAGGAATGCAGTAAATCCCGAACAAATAGAATTAATCCCCCACAATTGGCGCGCCATATGTTAGAGTATAAAATATAAAGGCTAACAAATATATATATATATACATATATATATATATACGTATATGTATATATATATATACATATATGTATATATATATATATATATATATATACATATATATATGTATATTCGAAACGATAACAGTTGATAGAAATTGTTTTGAGATTTGATTAACTTTAACATTACTTCGTTACATCATACTTTATTGTTATTTTAACATTATATCTTCATAATTGCGTGCATTATTATTTTTGTTAAAATACGTAATGTCATCTATGATATTGCAGAAGGTAGAATGTGAAAAGTAACTAGATGAGTGGTTTCCACACACATACACACACACACGCATATACATTCGCGGGTCTCCAGCGAAAACGCGAAATTGACCGTTTAAACGGACTATAAGTCCGCGGAGTTGCCATGGGAACGGTATGGTGACGGCGGTGCGACGGCATGTCGGGGCGTGGGAGGCTGCGAAGGGGATGAATAGACGGATGAATGACGCACAATTAACTAATTAAATCATCCGCCAACCCCTCGTACGCTTTCTCTCTCTCTCTCTCTCTCTCTCTCTCTCTCTCTGTCTCTCGAGTATCATCCCTCTTTTGTTGGTAGAGTTTCCGCCACCATCTCCTCGCCATTGTTTCTCCCAGTTTGTATGGACGACGGAACGCCAGTTCGAAAAAAAAGAACAGAAGAAAAGAAAAAAACCGGAGTTTCAGCCGTATCGTCACGCCGCTGCGCTCTGCCTTCACGGTTCGTCAAGTCGATTTAAGCCAAATTGCCGATCAAACTGCCGTGAAGAAACGAATCCTTCTTAATTGCGGTTCCTCGAGGGAGAGTGTTTTCTTTGACCTAACATTGCTGATTTGAAGAAAATTCGGTAGAAAATTTAATAACGTTTATTTAGTAAAATATGCCTCGACTAAAAGATCTGAATATTCAACCGATTTAATTCTTTGCAAATACATTCAAATTATATACTGTTGTAAGAGAGGACAAGAGAGAGAGAGAGAGAGAGAGAGAGAGAGAGAGAGAGAGAATTGTATCTAGAGAAGCGCGCGCTTACAATTAATGTAAGCGCCATGAAAACGACGTTTGTCCAACTACGTAGCATCCATTTTCAAGATATTTAATCTCACTTTGCGATATCCCACTGTTGTTAAAAAAAAGAAATGCTGTTTTTTTTCTCAACACCCTTTCGAGTCAAATAATGCCGTCTTTATAATTTTGTTTGCGCCATTTACTAAGGAGAGCCTACCCATCAAGTTGAAAAAATATCTTCGGAGACTATCAGCCATTAGAGAGAAATGTATAATTCGATTTGCGCTTACATATGAAAGAGAGATTTTATGAAAAATGAGAAAATAATTCGACATGTTTGTGAAATACTATAATACAAAAAAATGTAATAATGAATATAAGAAGAAAAAATAGAATTGATTTGAAAAACAAAACTCATTTACATGCGTGTTTCCATATTTATATTTATTTATATAACATTTACGCCTAAAAACTGTAACTTGCTATTACTGTATAACTGTAACTTGTTATTAAAACTTACATATATAACATAATAATGAGCGAGCCTGCAAAAATAAGAAGCGCTCAGACGCATAAAATAAAATGTCAGTTCAAAAATTTTGCATTTCCATAATCAGCAAATTAAACATTCGCCGTCATTAAATCATGGGTGTAAAATATGTAAAACTACGCTGGAAATAAAAGTCACGTTCCACCAGTTTTATCGAACGTGAGATTTATCACGCCCTCCGCGATTATTTATGTATTTGCCGTTGTTATCGATCCTGCAATTAATATTGTTAAAACGCTTAAGGATTTTCTCAGCGCACTCACATCATGTAAAAAAGCCATAAATTTGTGATGAATAATTTATTCCTTCCCGGTGTGCGCGCCCGTCGGGAGACAGTAATTATTACAATTGCGCTTCACTCGCGCGCGAACGATTCATCATCGTCGGCATGTCCGATATGACTGGTGTCGCAAAATCGATGACATTTCTCACGCTAATCCAAAAGCCAACTATCGACTAGTGTCGATCGTCGCTGATTGACGTATGCGCATACTAAATAAAAATGCAGAACACATCTAGAGTGTGGATTGTAGATATACAGGTAGATACGACATAGAGAAAATATGCAATCTTTGCGGACAATTGCGTAAGTATAATTTTACGCTAAACGAATTTTCTTGAAATAATTATTAAATGTGCATATTGAATTAAAACAGAATTAATTAACTTTATATTTTTCTTTATTTGTTTTTCAAGAAAAGAGCAAAGATTTATTTACAAATTCTTAAATGATTTCAGTAATATAATCGCAACAGGAACGTGTAATGATATTTTTTTTTTTTTTATTACCGTTCCGCGATCGCCATTTCATTCGGCGCCAATCGATGGCCGCAGAACTGTGCTAATTAGAGCAACCGCGGTGCGGGCCACCCGTTTGTAACGCGATATGGATAACTATCTAGCGGTAACCGGCGGGGCGACGTGGGGTTTGGTGACGCGACGTGTGGGTGGTAGTATGTGCGGCTCGGGCACGGGGTACATCGTGCAATACGCGGGCCCCGACACGTGCACACATCCCGTTTATAGCGCACTAGTTAAATTTCGATACGCCGTTACGCGCGGCTCGGGATAGATGAAACATGGTGTTGTCGTTGCGTCGCCGCTCGCGGGCATAACGCGCGACAAATATTCCGCAAATAAAAGCTCGCGTTCACATTCACCCCTCGCCGTCCCGGTCTTCGTGCCCTGTCGGGAACCCTCTCTTTGCCCCGCGTTATTTACAGAACGTCGCGCGGCGGGGGAGTTAGTCTGTACGCCGCCGGCAATTTTTAACAAGTCGGGCCGTGTATCCCACCGACGATGGCCTCCATCGAGCCCGCGGGAGGATGGCGAGACAGGGGGGAGGTCGATGTATTCGACGCGCGTTTTATTTCGTGCCACGCGCGCGCGCTCGCGCATGTGCGCTCTTCTCTCTCTCTCGCTTTTTTTTTTTTTTTTTTTTTTTGCTTTTTTTGGTCGACGCTGGATTGCTCGGCAACTACCAATCAGGATCATCTGACAGGAAATACCCCGCGCACCCGCCACTTGTGTCCGCGGCGTTTCCCGCCGACCCGCCGCCTCTCATTTCTATCTCCCTCCCGTCCTCCTATGTCCCGGGGTATCCGTAGCCGCCATCGCCATACGTTCACTGACCAATTTGTTCGATAAAAGCCCTCGACTGATTGGCCTGACAACGCGGCCACGGCTCTTTTTTCCGAGCGTGAAATTTACCGTGGTAACCAAGTCCCTTGTTGCACTCTCTCGCTCGCCTTCTGCCTTTCAAGTCACCGCCGCCGCTTATTACTCCTTTCTTCTTTCTCACTTTCATCTTTTCCTTCTTTAGATTTTTGAGACAGTTCCAGTGATTCGTGGCAAGGTTTGCGAATTAGACACTGCAGTTCTTTTGTGAGAATAAAGGATTTGTGGGGAGGAAGCCGAAATTTGTGTGACGACTGAACTGAAAGATGCGTTTGCACACTTACTCTTCTCAGGTGTTTTAGAAAAAGCTGCGAAAGTGTAGTTATAAATGTAGAAGTCTAATTAAAAATTGTAAAACTATCTTACATAAAAAAATATTATTTTAAAAATAATTGGATTAATAAAATTATTTTAAAAAATTATTTTAAAATAACGAACAATGAGTTTATCTATATTTATGCAAAATTAAATGGATATATGTATAAACATCTAATTATTCACTCATTAGTCTCTTTATATTGTGCATTAACATATCTTATATAATTTAAAAAATCCTCTCCCGAGCACGCGAACGTCACACATTGCTGTTATCGGGATCGTAAAATTTGAGTAGCCGACCAATATGGTCTGGTAAAGCGGTACATTAGACACGTAAACATGTACTATCTGCTCACATCGCAGCAGCAATCTGTCTTTCGACGTTGCCTCTCACTTTCGAGTTAATAGCTGGTAATAGCCGTCGAGAGCTAACATAACACGACCTCCCACGCATGAGTTACCGTCGATCGACGATATCACCCAACAATCCACTCGCCCATCACACAAGGGATTTCGATTTTGCGCAGTTTACACATGTCTTCTTATATCGCAGGATTCTCACAAACTTGAATTTGTATACAAAAACGTTACTTGCAATGTATAATCATTGACACATTTGATATTTCACTAATTATCAAAAATTAAATTATATCAATTACTACCAATTACTTCAAAATAAATATCATTAAGATCAATTTTACTTCAAGTTCCGTGAAAAATAAGATTTCGTTATCTGTTTACATTTGCAATATTTAATTCGCAGATATTATTTAGTTCGAGTAGAGAGATACAGAAAAACTGGTGATTCAGAACTTATCTTCTTAAATTATTAAAAACTTTTCGCAACTTGAAAATTTAGGTATAAATACTTATTAAAAAAACCGGACTAATTTGTTTTTGTGTTGTTTTGTAGCTATAATATTGGCAGAGATCCGTGATGATTAGTGATAAGGTCACAATTGATATATTTTTTCAGAGATCGGCATCGTGTGAGCATTACAGGCTTAGGGAAGAGCGATTTATAACGATCTTTATCGACTTTAACGACCGCTATCGGCTGTGCTCGATTTCTTCGCAAATTATTATCAAATCACTAATTTATCAGACATTGAAAGAGGATTAATAGCTTTAATGTGAAGGTCGAGTCGTCTTTTACAATGGTACTTTGTGCATTGCTCAATCTTATATTCGAATACGATAAAAATCGCATAGCTCGCAAATCAAGTTTGGGAATTTCCACTTTTTGCAAATAAAAAAATATAACAAAGAGACAAAAAAGTATATAAAATATACATCTATCTTGTTTTCTATTCATAAATAGTATTTCATATGTACATTTTTTAAATTAGAAAATTAATGTTTTCTTATTCTTAAGCATAAATAAAAGATAGAGAAAGATAATGCTAGAGAGAGAGAGAGAGATATAGAAAGAGAGTTTACAAAAAAATTTTATGTAAAATGCAATTGAAGTTATTTGCCTTTCTTGCAAAAATGGAAGAATCTAAACTTTTGTGTATAAAAATAATTGAAAACAATTGAAAATTGTATTATGCATTGCTTAAATATTTTATTTTATATACAACGTTGTTCTTTCTGTATTACGTTATTCTTTCAAAACGCTTATTTAAATAAAATTGTTTATCATAAAACAACAGAATTCAACTTGTACAATATTTCACAGGAATGATAAATAGCATGATTTTTATCAATTATTGAATTAATTGCTTGTATCGTTTTTCGGCTCGACAATTTTAATGATATGACTCAATTAATTATACACGCATCAGTATTTCGCCTTTGATCGATAAGCCAATTGATAGATATGATTTATGCTTTTGTTAGCAATGATGCAATTTGTAATTTAATATCGTTTATATCATATTAATTATCAACACATTTTTCTATTTTTTTCTACGACTCTGACATAAAATACTTTTATGATTTTGAAATTTTTTCTTTCTACAAATGTTTGAAAAAGACGTAATTAATGACATATAATTAAAATCATTATTTTTTGGAATAATGTACAAATTTGTAAAGGCTTTTGTAATATTAAAGTATCAACAATAAGAAATAATAATATAGAATAAAAGCATTAGATAAAATTGATTAAGTTTTTTAGTGTAACCAAATTATCACACACACGCAAGAGTTTTATTCTTATTATATTTTAATCTCATTCAATATGTACGTTTTTAAGCACACATTTTTAAAAATATAATTAAATTTATGAAACAATATATCTTAAGATCCAACAATAATAACAACAATGAAATATTTTCATTTCGCAAAATGTGTTATTTATTATTTCTCTGCATTCCGTAAGATAGCTATCAAGATCTGCAACGATTCATCGATATTGACACGCGAACAAAATCAACATCATCATATTTGTAATAGCCGTTGTAATTAATCAAATTTATTATATCAATCCACTCACCGGCCAAATCAGCGGGCAGTCTGGGATATAACATGCCGGTCCGAGCAAACCACTCGAGCTGAAGTGGATGGATGTGATGCTGCTGAGGATGAGGTCCTCCGGATGGGGGATGACCGACTGGCTGACCCTCCTTGTGTATCGAATGGAAGGCGCTGCCGCTGGCCGGATGATAATACAGTCCTCCAGGATGAATGAGTGGTCCCGCGGGATGCAGTAAAAGGCCCTGATTCTGCCTGACTACCGCCGCGCCTACGCCGTAGGGCCCGGACGCAAGACTCTGATGATTCAGGACTCCATTGCTGGATGGGTCCTCCGAGCCGGGCGATATGGGTGGACTGGAAGCAGGACTGCGACTAGCGTTGCTTCCAGGACTGGCGCTTCCGGTCCGCGTCGGGTCCACGTCGACCGACGTGTCATCTTCGACGTTCTCCAATCGATCGTTTCGGTAACTGCTGGTCCCCGTTTCAGGTCTGAACGGACCTCTTTGAACAGACACGGATTCGCCGGAATGAAGACCGAGAACAGTATCGCGATTAATGGAATGTCTCTCTCGAGTCTCCAAACTAGGCGATTCGGACTCGTGATGTTGAACGAACGGATGTAGGGGATTTCCCAGAGTTCTTTGATCTCCAGAACATCTTATAGCGCCTGGGGATTCCCGTTCTTGAATGCTGCTGAGGTTCAGACTGTCAGATTGAACGCTATGACTTCTGGAAAAGGATTTCTGTCGATCAACAGATGACTGATCTATGTCATTTTGTTTCGTAGCGCGACCGAGAAGCGCGTCGATGCAAAAAGATGTCTTGCCAATAGAGTTGTTGTGTTGATTAGGCGAACTGATGATGTAGTTCTGTGGTGAAGACGTTCGTCCGGGTGAAGTTTCCGACTCGCGACAACGACTCGTCGCTATTTCGTCACTGAAACACTTTCTGGAAGAATTTTCCGGGTCGTGGAAGAAACTAGCTTCTTTGGGAAAACGTTTGCTTCCGGTATCCTCGTGATATCGGATCACTCTGTCTTCTACGTCTGGCGATCTAGCACCCACAAAACGCACTTCTTCAAGCGATCTCACTCTGTTGTCCAGCGGCGACCTGGCGTTCTCCGATCTGGGAGAGGATCCGGGATCTTGGAGTCTCTGCTGAAGATTGTAAAGGTGTCGCGGATGCTGATGCAGATCTTCTGATACCATCTGTGTGTTGTAATGCATAGCTGCCATGTTCTGTGACCACTGTAGATTTTTAACACATACTTTCCGGTAAAATAATGTCTTTGTCTACACTATAACTAAGACCTACTAATTCAGTCTACGTGTTTTAGTATCTATTTGATCGGTATAGTAATTTTTGTTACTAATATAAAAAATAAATAATGTCCATAAGCTCAATAATGTTGAATCGAGTAACGTCAATATGATTTTCAAAGTCAAAACACTGATTCAAAATAGTTCTACTTAAATAGAACACTGGCTCAAAATAGTTCTACTTAAAAAGAAAATGAAGCTGCTTAACGATTTCGAATTCGTAAATCTGATCAATTACAGATGATTTTGACGACGATATACTGCATAAATTTCAGAAATGCTTTGCACACTTTCAAGAAAGCGATCAAGTGTCATCGGAGCGATCGGAATGACCCGATTCATACATCGATCGCCCGCACTCGATGATCAATAATTGTTTTTCGATAACTGATCGATTACGCGAATTATACGGAATATCACGATCTTCGCACAAAACCGACGACACGAGCGGTCAGCTCGGCGTCGTGTCGCAAAGTGACGTCGCGAGTGACCGCGTGTTCGCCGAAAAAGCTTCCCCCACTAGACAGAATCGCTGCAGCTGGTTCGTCTACGCCCACCGTGAGTCGGGCGTGTCCAAGCTACGTCCCACGAGTCCTTTAGCACGAGTAAGACAGAACAAGCCATCCCTATTGAGTACAACGGGGACAGCAATGCCACCCTAGGCGGTGAGCTTCCCCCTCGACCAATCGGAAAACGTGCGAAGGATCGGCGCAAGACAAAGACATAAAGAGACTTGCCACGTGACCGTGGGAGTCGGAAGGAGAGGCACATAGGCGTGAAGATGCGTCGAGGGTGCGAGCGGATGAACGATTCCGCGGCGTTTTCTTGGGGATTCTTGGTATCCGCGCGGTGGATATCAAGACGACATTGTAATCGATATTATCGCGTCATTAATTTAACCGTGACTCAAGTCCGATGGCTACTCAGCGAGGTTGACTTGTGAAACTGTTCAACCGGAAGAAAAGGCAGTGAAAAGTTGTCAAGGAGACATTTTCTCTTTTCTTTGAAAGATTATAATTTTCTTAGAAGATAATATATTAAACATAATAAGTGAGATTTCCTTTTTTTGGTTTATTGTCATTAAATTTGTTTCTTGATTTTTAAAATATCTTGTAGGCATCAAATAAAAAAATAAAATGAAAGTTAAAATTCTATATTTATAGAAGCAGATCAGAGAAGTATATATTTATTGAAAACATATATTTTATTTTTTTACCATCATTTACATACACAATATAGTCTTTCATTTCGATTGAAATATGTTCCAGAAGATTAATTCGATTCTCTCTTATTCGAGGATTACTGGTGACCTCTTTTCCTATTGCAAGTTTTTTCGTTTTATGAATTATATCATCCATCAGTGGCAGTTTTTTTTTCCGTTGTTCATTCTTTGTATTCTTCGAGTAATTTTACGTAAAAAAAACAAACATTTGAAAATATGCTTTTAAAATGTACACTACCTATACGTATATAAGCAAAATATTTCTTATCATTACGCAAGCTATTAGGATTAATTATAACACATATGATTATTTTAAAAATATGTAATCAGAAATGAGATATGCATATTAGTAGACATGCGTTCAGATGGCATCGCGCAATGAAGTATTGTATCAATAATAACGTGTCGCGTTATCGGGCATCTAATAGTCGCGTAATAGGTATCACACTCCGCTCTCTTGCGAGTGTAATCGTTCTTCTTATCGACTGTTCCTCGTAATCGGCTATATTTGGTTTATCAGCGAGGCGACAATGTATCCAATGCTCACACAAATATTTTTTCCGATCTTCAATATAGTTCAATCAGTGACGTGATGGATATATTTTGATAGATATAAATAAAATTGACGTGATGGATATATTTTGATAGAGATAAATAAAATTGATTTTTTAAATAAAGTATCTCTACATTAATTATGTACATACATACTTACACAGCAAAGAAAACTCTTTTTTTTTTTTTTTTTTTTTTTTTTTTTTTTTTTTTTATACTAAATATAAGTGTTTTATATTAAGGACGAAATAATTTTAAATTTTATGCTCATTTCAATACAAAATACACACAATAATCTTTATTATTATTGAGTGTCTCTAATTCTGGCAAACGATCATTAGATGATTCGATAGGATTACGAAAATTTTGTTTAACGAGGCAGGAGGTAACAATAATAATGCGCGTCGAAGACATTCGCGTTATATTCAACAGCCAAAAAATATGATGGATCACCTGATGTGTGTTCGCCCGCTTTGTAGTTCCATCTCGAACACGACGCCTCGAAGGTAAATGTTCCGCTCTTCTTGTTTGACCGTATGTAGCCAAATAAGAGACGAAAGAGTGTTTGTTTAAGAGACAAGGCACGTCCAGCATACTCACGGAATACCTACTCGTTTTCACCCACTTCTCTCGATACGTTTCTACGTACTTCTATAGTAATGCTATCGCGCGCACCAGTGTCGTGGGCGCTAGTCTCTCAGTGAGATATTATCTTAAAAGAGTGAGAGATGACAGGCTTGTCTCGCACCTTGAACTTTGAAAAAATCGGAGCTAAAAAGACAATTTTTTTTTTCAAATTTTTAAGAAAACGAACTCACAAATCACCGTTGCTAAATCTTGAATTTCAATGATATTGTGAACTGATAAAATATGACATTATCTATATTTACGTCCTAGCAATTTTATTGTAAATATAATCTATTGTTGTTTGTCTACATGTATAAACAAGAAATCAATTTTCAAAAACTATTGACGCAAATCTACATAACGTAAAAAATGTTTATTCACACCTCATACGTTATTAATCTCACGATATAAATGCGATAGATGTACTCGACAACGTAACAATTTTGTGCGAGTTTCAATATATTTTTTTTTACTTATTACAGTCTGATCTTTTGTTATTAATAAATGGACTTTTGATAGCGAAATATTGAAAAATATTTTTAGATAGTGAATTCTTATTAATGTATATTTGAATATTTATACATTCTACGCCAATGGCGCGACATATCAGCCTCCATGCAGCTAGTAAACACATATGTATATCGTATTGTGGATCGTTGACACACGAACACACAGGTAGCTTTCTGTCGCTCAACTAAGCAAATATCAAACGATTTTTAACCACCGATTATGCTCCGTCACGATAAGTCAGAGAACTTCTCTATTATCCTTTCGTATTGCCATATCTTCATTCGTAAAAATTCTCGGATCAACGAGACCCGTTAAAAATAAATTTTTTGCAATATTTTTTACGAAAAAATTATGGCCAAAAACTGCATCTTATTTGCAATTATAGTACTTTTTATAAATCAAGCGGCAAAAGAGTAAATTTTATGAAAAAATAAAAATAATGCGTTTTTATTAAGTCGATAAATTTAGTTGGTCTTAGCAATGTCATACGATTGTCTAAAGTAACTATTTTTTCGTGTGATAATGTTGATTGGCGAACAATGAAGTTTCACTTTCTCAATATCACGAATTCGAGAAGAATTAGTCGACAGAGATAGAAGAAAGAACCGTGCGTTTCTTTTTCTTTAACGAGAGTAATTAACAAATTGATAAAATGCTTAATTCGCACGTCGCGTCTCTTCATACGTAGGATAAGATTGCTGTCTCGATTAGCTGTCACAGACCGCTGATAAAGTCCTAATTGATGTCGCATATTCGCTTATCGCAAATTGTCTACATAGACAGTTATATAGTGTATAGATACACATATATACATTATATATATATATATGTTAGCGTCAAAACCCGAAATGAGGTTGATTCTAGGATTGACTGGTCAATTTGCGGAGCATAGTCAAAGATCGAAATAAGATTTTTAGCATACTTTTCAATGTACGCTATTGTTGCAGTGATATATTATAGATTAGGTTAG
>QVOA01017199.1:0-10349 GCA_014825685.1 Pseudomyrmex cubaensis | reverse complement strand
CAAAAGATAAAACATTTTTCGAAAATGGGATATACAAATTGCCCTCACGCTGGCAAGAAATCATTAATAATAATGGCAATTACATTATTAAATAAAGTTTATTGACGGTAATAAAAATTTGTATTTTGTTTTATTCCAAAAACGGACAGAATTTTCCGGTAGACCTGATATAAATAAAATAGTTAATAAAAATAGTAAAACGAAAAAATGAGTTTTTATAATAAATAACATTATCTAAGTTTGTATCTTATACATTTAATGTTATTCGTTCTAGTAGATACTAAATTAATGTTATGGTTATTAAAACCAATGTTAATCAAATCTAGTAGATTAAAAAAATTTATGTACGTTCATGTATTGTCCAAAAATAGTATACTTATTAAAAATTTACAAAGGAGAAAAGATTTCCGAATATAATTGTTTTCTATAACTCGTTATACACAGTCAATTAGAACAAAGTGATTTAGAACAGTTTACATGTTTTGATTTATATGTGAATTTTACCAGTTGCTGCAGTAATTAGAAATTCAATAGGTGAATGTTCGATAAATGCCCTTCTGTAAAAAGGTAAGACTTTCTGTAAGACTTTCATTTGTCTTGAACTAATGACTATCGATCTTTTTCAAATATTACTAGAGATAAAAGCAGTAAATACATTTTGAATACATTGTTACAGCTAATCATAAAGCGAAATTTATTAGTTTCTGAGTCAGCAATTCCGTATAACAAATTATAAAGAAATTAATTCTTGCTCTTCAAATTTTTGAATGTTTAAAACTTTTCAATATATACATATACATTCAAAACATGTGTAATATTTATTTTTTAAAGTAATAAATTCTTTTTAAATGTCGTCATACTTTCTTAATAAAATATACATTTAAAACTATATTGAAAAACATAATTTTTACCAATAAGGTATGATATTTCAGTAGAATTTAGTACGTTAAAAAATAAATATTAAAACAGTGTATGCAATGTTTGTAGAATTTTTAGAATATTTATCGTAGATATAAGAAATATAGAATATAATATAAAGAAATATAGAATATTTCTACTTTCTACACCTAATTACTCAAGAAAACATTACAACAAGTAAAAGCAATAACATTAATGTTTTTTTATAAAATATACCTATTAATTTTTAGCTACATCTCATTTAGATTATTGTGCGTATTATATAGACAGAGTTAGACGTGAGTATTATATTATGTAGACAGAGTTAGACGTGAAAGTAAAATGTTACAAATGTAGACAGCTAGTCAGAAACACATATAGTATTATAAAATTTGTCTACTTGTGAGAACAATGATTTATTAACATCTCTGAGAAATCATGTATACATGGAGAGGATGTTTGTTATCACATAGTGTACGAACAAATAGCAATCAAGCTTTTCTCATAAACTGACTTTTTATATGTAAACTTATAAATTATAAGTTTGAAATTTTTTATGTATAAGGATAGCCACAAGTGTATTCTGTAAGATAAAATCAGTATTCGTTGAAATTTATTAAAAAGTCATTCTGTAAATTTTTCACTGTTAAATATCTACTATATTTAATTGGCTGTATAAAGCTTAACAATTAAAATTTTGCAATAAAATTAATTTTTTTTTAAAGAAGTATAATTTAGTCGGCTTTCACACTGAGCTGCTTGCAAGTAGCATGTCATAGTATAAAAGCCGGCTTAAATATATAAAATGCTTTTTGCAGTTTTTAAAAAAGCTCGAAAAATATTTCTAGTTTCTATTGCTTGTATTGTATTAAATCTTTAATTTTGTAAATCGAGATATTATTAAATTTCATTATCTTTAAAATCCAGCAGCTTAAATGCGCATAATGATTATTATACATATATATATATATATATATATATATGCGTAGTAATTTTAAAATTAATGATACACGTCTACTTGAGAAATAATTTTTAAAGATTTACACGTAAAACTAATATAGACACTATTATAGGTTGTCAGAAAGCTAAGTAAAGCTTGTACAAACTTGATTTTAGTAATTAGTTTCGATATATCTAATAGTCTATTGTAAAATAGTGCAAATCAACCCAAAATATCAACATAAAAACTAAAATAAGTAAACCTTGTTGTAATATCTATTATGAATAACATATCGCGGCATAGTAGTTGACATAAAATCTTTTATTTATTATACAAGTGTTAGTAATTTCATTAATAGTATGTATTTAAAGTTAAAGATGACTCTTTCTTTGAGTAATATTTTTAGAATAAACAGTTGAAATCGATAAAACTGCAACTAATGCAATATTTCTTGCGTTTGTTATTGTAAATTAAAGACGTCAGATTGCCGTTTTTATCTCAAAAATTTCTGTGCTCGATTAATGCAATTAATCGATTAGCTTTATTTGCGTTCAGGTTTGCGTCACCTCTGACGTCTCAGATTTGCAGTGCTGAATGCAGCTATTAATAGAGCGTATTTCGATTTTTGTTATGTTTTGATCAAAAACACACAATATAATTTAAAAGCTGAAATGAACAATATAAATACTATTTTATTTAAGTAAAATTTTAAACAATTATTTATTTGCTTTTAATTGTTACTTACCTACAATTGACAACAATAATTGTTTATTACCAATAATTAATAACAAAAATCGAAATATATAAATGCGTTTTAAATTATTATGCTAGTTTAAATAAATAACGTATTTCAAGAAATTCCTGCTATCAATTTTTATGACACGAAGTAACCTGACCTAACCTAACTTATTCACATAGCATGTAATATTACTCTAATATCACAGTAATATTGTTTTTTTATTGCAATATTACACTCTAATATAGTAGACATATATAGTAGACATAATACCATAATATTAATGTAATATCATAGTAATATTAAAATGTCCGCCGAAATGCATCACAATATTATGGTGATTTATTAAAAAATCCAATAGTAACATTGCCTTGTAGAAAGAAAATTAAGTCGAAAGTTCACTCGAATCAATCTTTGGAGGTCTGATTCAGTTCGCCGATCGACTAATTAACTCGATGAAAGGTACCGGGCCCGAAAAAAATCATAAGGTGATAGTCGGATTTGAACTCAAAATCTCTATATCCTATCTACTTATTCTCAAGCTATTCTACACATTTCATTTATTATTTATTTAAATTATTTTGTTTATTAAAAATATTGCAGTGCAACAATGAAAATACAAATATTTCTCTTATTATTATTAAATATAATTTAAAGTACATTTTTCTAACGCGAACAAATTTTTTCTGATATTTGATGCTTTCGCGGTGTGTTGTATTAACATACAAAGAAGTTTTTCGGGTTTGAACCGCGTTAGTGTCATTTTTATACTGACGTTTTGTGAACATTACAGCTTACTTCATCAAGGTTTAAAGAGCAACCTGATACAGTATCAGGTAAGCTGTAATGTTCACGAAACGTATAAAATATTATTCGGTATAAAAATGACACTAACGCGGTTCAAACATCTTTGTATGTTAAATTGTTTGTTAATATACTGATTATGATAGTCAATTCTTAATAAATATATAGCAAATAATATATGAAAATATGTATACATATTTATATGTATAATTGTTATATAATAATAATTTAATATAGTAAAAATGTTATACACAAAGTGTTTTTTTGTTGATATAATACATTTTGAAAACAAGCGTTTATGTTTCAAACAAAAGTTGTAGGTTGTAGGTTTTGCAACAACGTAGCAAAAGATATGTACCATATTATATATAATTACGGTACAATGCGATATATGCAACGTGCCAAATAAAAAATAACGTTAAATGATATCTCTAACATTCATAAGACATAATAAAAACATATTTGATATATAATCTTGCTGCTTAAGATGCAATACAATATTACTGTAATATTTCAATAATTTATATAAATGTAATATTTCGATAATATTACTCTAGTATAATATCTAATATTGCTGGTTGCAATATTTCTGTGATATTTCCATAATTACGTGTTATATGGATAAGATAGTATATAAGGTAGTAACATAACTTTTTCTCATGACATTCTAAGATCGAAAGTTTATGTAACATGTTGATCATATGTTCGTTTAGTTTTTAATGATCATTTTTATGCAACAAAGTTTTTTCAAAAATATGGTTTACTTGTTATTTATAAAAATGTCTTGATATATTGTGTCAAAAGATTTAGAGTACTATCTGTTTGATATTATAAAAACTCGTCGTTGTGTATGCAATTTCTTTAGCTTGCTCAATTTTTTATGTACATTTTAAGTTTAATAATCAGTAATAATAAGTTTTCTAAAAGTATCGCTTTCTTTTTCATGGAACTTGATTTATCTTTGTTTGATACTAAACTAACCTTTGATATATCGTAAATTGTGTATTTTCATACTTTTTTAGGTGATTTCTTGGCTTATAGTAACAAGATAAAAAAAGTAAGCATAGAGAAAGTTTCAAAACTAACAAATAACAATTTCTTCTTAAAGAGTTAATTTATTTTTACTACGGACGCCCTATTTATACACGGACGCCTCACTCGTAGGAACGCTTTCCAGCGCATCAGATAATTAATGGGTCAAATACATGTGGTAAAATATGCAAGCTCGCGACCGCAGAAAAAGAGACGTCAAACATACAGTCATATTCCGCGACCTGATTCCGAGAGGGTAGTACAAGGACGTGTGTGACGTGTGACAGTTTCAATAATTTCTTTATTAAGACGATGTTTCACGCAGTTTCGAATATTTTTTCGGAAGAAAAACACGACATTTAATTGTTTTAAGCGCAATATTTGCTGTATTATTCTTCAATGTTATAATATCGACTGTTTGTGCAAGACAAACGGAATCCATTAATCGAATCCTATGAGCGCACGCAGATAAATACATGCACTTACTAAATCGAGTATGCCACAACGTAAGTATTATGTGAAGATAGAATAGCTAGTCTCTACTGACCTGATTCTCTGAGTTGAGCAATTTGAGTTGCTCATTGATAAGACTATATTTGGTGCTTTCCTCCTTGCGTAGCGCCCGTTCTTTCTTTAACTCCGGACTCCAAAAGGTCTTAATACTATGCATCGAACTGCCCAACTTCTGATTTGTCAGTTCGAGCTCTTTCTTCAAGTTGCCGAGTTCACGTTGCAGATCATTGTTCTGATGCTGTAGCTCGCCGATGTAGCCACCGCTGTCGCGAAGCATGTGCGGATTTGGGCTCTGTCGCGCTGATCTCGAACCGTACAGCTCGTCTTCCAAATAGAGACCACGATCGCGGCTACGCTCGCGACTCGGTTCGCGTATTGGCACGAATTCCCGATCATGATCCAAACCGCCGGCAGAAGCACGGTCGAGACTGGTGTAACGCGCTACCATGCCCGCCGAGCTGGACATGGCGGGTCGCGAGGCGCTTCTGGATCGGTGATGTCCACCCCCACCGCCCCCAGTCGACATGCTTCTACCCCTCTCCTCAAGCATCACGGGACTGCCGAGGTCTTCGTCGCGAGAGTAGTACGGGCTACCTAGCTGATGGTGATGGTAGCTACCGCCGCCGTAACCGATATGTTCTGGCGAGTTATTGCCGCTGCGTGTTCCCCTTTGCTTGCGACCACCTAGAGGACTGCCACGACCGCTCGCATAACTGCGCGACGGGCTACGGTCAACAGTCGGCAGTTCGCCCATGCGACGACCGCTGCGTGGCGAACGTGTACCACCACCAGGACCGACCACACCACTACTGCTCGAATAAGGATCCCGTGACATTCTATAGAGAACCTGTACGCGAACTTAAATCTCCTTGTTTTTCTACTTCTCTTCAATCTCTTTTTCTTGCTGTTCTTTCGTCTTTAACCTCAAGATCTTAATCTAATCGGTGTTCTATTTCAGTGTTTGCTACGTTCTTCTTCTTTGATCTTTTGATAGGATCTTTCACGATCGCTTTGTGCGAGTAGTAAAACGTATGTAAATTTCTTAATGACTTGGCAGCAATTTGGTCAGTACTTTTCGGCAGTGCAGTTTCTCATTTTCTTTTTTCAAAAATTCTAAAATTCTACGCTCTGTTTGTCGCATGATAAGCGAACGGTTCTTGATTCTCCTGATCCTCATTATTCTCATATTTTTTTACGTTCATATCAGCTCAAATATCTGTGATTGTCTAGTGATTTAGTCAACAAGCATTTCCTCGTCACAGTGAGTCGTTTGCTTCTTTTAACAAGATTTTATTAGGATACCAATCAGATAGAGGGGTGTGTTGCTTCACACGCCGGAATCTTGATGCGTGTCTTCTTTCAAAATCGGTCTTCGTTTTGTTCTTAACTTCGTGCTTCAGCATCCGACTATGGCCGACAATGACAATAGCGATGACAATAATAACACGGTGTTTCCGATCTCTTTTTGTATTTTGCGATTTGCGCCACCCAGATGCGGACACGATGTGTTCTTCCAAGATGCGAGAGGATGTTTCTACTCTACGTGTGATGATGATTTTGTGAACGACTAGCATTGACGAAGACGTAAACGCCTATGTACTTTTATCACGTGACAGCTTTTTTTTCCCTCTTTCTCTCTTTCCCTTTCTCTCTCTCTCTCTCTCTCTCTCTCTCTCTCTCTCTCTCTCTCTCTCTCTCTCTTTTCGCGTCACGTTGATCTCAGAAAAAACTGCCGATTCGGTCTCTTCTCTATCGGTCAATCGACCCCATCCTCGTCGCGCGACGATGATTCTCTACCCGATCGATCGTCTCTCCACCCACGCCACCGCTTCCACCTCCTCCTTTTGAGTACAACTTCCGCACTTCAGTGACTGGTGTACTACTACTAGCGGAATAGTACTACTACGCGCGTGGGTCACTTTGTAATCAGCGACGGCATATGGAGAGGTCACGACTCTCGTCAGCTCGAGAATCGATCTTTGACCTACTTTCGGCGACGTAGCTCATCGAGCGAAGGTAGAAATCGAGGGGGAGAGTGAGAAAAAGAGCAGTAGTCGACTGACTCTTGTTCTACTATCTTCCTGTCTTTTTTAAGTCAATATTATGCAATATACACGAAAACTTCGTACATGCAAACGATCATCTTTCTTTGTTTCTTCTTCTAGTCTTTCTTGCTCTCTCCCTTCCGGCCGCGGCGCTCTAGATTTAAAACCCGCCCTTTCATGAGCAAGCCAAGTCAACGAATCGAACAGACTACCTTCTCTTTCTTGCGGATCCCGTTTCACCTTCTTCCGTCCTCGTGGTCGGTACAGCACTGGTGTATTCTGCGCGTGCGTGCGTACGTGTGTCGTACACGCGCGTAACTTGTACGCTTCGCGTGCACTTGTCGTTGGCGCACCACACACACTCTCTTGCTTTCTCTCTCTCTCTCTCTTTCGTCTTCTATGAGATGCGCCGCACTGTTCCCGTTTTATATAAAATCAACGCCCAAGATTTCTCTATATTGATCTCATCTTCTTGTACATTCTTTTTTTTTCTCGTTGTTTTGATCTTGTCGTCTTGCTACTTACACTTTGTAAACGGTGACCGACGTTGCTCTCCGGTAAACGACGATAGTGAAAAGATAAACAGCGAATCAACTGCCCGATTCACCGACTCACCAATCCACTGACTGACCGACCAACCGATCAATCAACCGATCAACTAACTAACCAATCCCTACCGACCGCACTACACTGTCCACCCCGTCCACTATCGGAGCACAACTACTTTAGTGCACTGGTGCCGCCACGGACACCGCTGCTACCGCCACCCTTACGTTCAATCACCCTCTCTGTATCTTCTCCCTCTTTGCTCTTTTCCTCATTCTCCCCTCTTTCCGTCTTTCTCTTGCGTGTTTGCGCAGTCGAACATAGGCGAACTACCCCGCGCGCATACACACATTCGCGATTGCGTCAACTCTATGTACATTTCCGACAGCTCCATATATGCGTTTGTATTGCCGACTACTGTCAAAAGTCGCGGTAAATGCAAGGAAGTGCTTTAGTATGACGCAAACCGAGTTTGTGCGCAGAGAGAATTCTAATGCTGACTACAATCGAGCGAGAGGGATTATCGTTGCTACCACCATTGCTAACCATCATCTCTGGCTAATTCCGCCATCATTTACGCCACCTTTCTGAAAAGATCTCACGAATCACGTCTATATCTTGCGAATATGCTTCACGTACGTACATCATTACATCATATGTATTTGCACACAGAGATAAAGATAAAAGCAGTGGCAGCGCCACCAATCGACGTTACTATTATTGTGACAGCTATCACGATGCGCTCAATTTTTCTGTAAACAGCGTAAACTGTGTATCCGTTTTTCTGTGTGTGTGTGTGTGTGTGTGTGTATGTGTGCACATTTATTTATAATTAATTGCCTCCGACTGTTCTAAAGATAAAACGATTTCTATATATTATTTCTATGTATGGTAATTCTACGTATTTCTAGGTATTGGATTATTTTCATACGTAATAATTGTTTACCGTGGATCTATGTGCAAGCAAGAACGATTTCTCTCTATTTGTCTCTCTATTTCTCTCCCTCTCTCTCTCTCTTCCCTTTCTCATTGATGTTTCAATTCATCATACTAAAATAATAGAAAAAAAAGAAAAAAAACAGTTGCTATTAGAAACTTTTGAGAATTAACATTTGCAAACCAGATAAAACTTTAACATAGAATTACTATTGTAAAGAAAGATATTAGCTTTATTATAAAGAAAAATATTAAGCTTTACAAAAATGTTTTGTTTATCTAAAAAACTTTGATAACCAATTTGAAGATAACCAATCTGATTGTAGTTATAAAAAATTGATACAATAACTACAAATACTTACAAAAAAGTTAATAAAGCTAATACAACTCACAATTAACTCTCAAACTGCAACGTCTTTTTGACATCTTCTATCCGCAAACCAGGGTAATTTATGTTCTACTGTATCTTTCTCTATGTTAAAATTATGAAACAATACTGAAAACATTTATATGTAATCTTGAAATCTACAGATTAATCAAAACATTTTGGAAAAAAATAACTTGTTGAAATAATTGTTTAATATAAACAAAGTAATACTTTTTATAAACAAAGTAATACTTTTTTTACTGAAAGCTGCAATCTTTATCTTCAATTTAAGCACTTTATTTTTCAATTCGGTCAATTTTTCGAAAAGTTACGAGTTTTTAAACAACCTTACATTTTGAGTTACTACACTCGAAATGTAGTTACTACACTCGAGTGTAGTAACCCATACAGCACCGAAGCTTCCAATGACATTTCAGAAACGTTGCACCATTGCAAGTTGCAATGTAATATATTGCAAAGACGTTGTAGAAATATACAAAATTAATATTTCGTCGAAATGTTCCAGCAATGTTTATAGAAATATATAATATAATATAATAAAATTCTAAAATATATAATATAATAATAAAATATAGAAAACTATAATATATAATATAATAATAAAAATATATAATATAATAATAAAAATGTTTATAGAAATATATAATATTATGTTTATAGAAATATATAATATAATAATAAAATTCTCAGGATATTTGTTATAGTATGTTTATTTCTCTAATAGGCAAATTGTGAAAATATTGCACAAAAATGGATCATGAATAACGACGATTTTGCAATACTTGCAGTAAGATGATTTGCTATAACGCAACAGTTTGGTCAGAATACAATTTTAGAAATAATATTTGTCAAAAATTAGCAAATTCTTTGGACAACGTTTACTGATTTTGCTGCATTAATATGCAATAGTTTATGTGCAATTTTCTACATGAAATTTTAGAAATTATTATACATTTCTGTAAGCATGTACATGAAGTAACTTGATTTCTTTATATGCTATTTATTTTTCCAATTATTGGACAATTTCTTTTTAAAATTAATTTTGCAAATATACTACTAAGATGATTCGCCATATCGTTATTCTTTTGCCGAGATAGTATTCGGAAAGTAATTTTGCAAACAACTACAAATATTTTATAAAAAATCAATATTTTTCCATCTATTTCCTAAAATATATCTGTATAATTGCACATTACAATTTTAATGCAATATTTCGTCATATACTTTTGTAAATGGTTTTTTATCAGGATTCTAGTATTATCAGAAATACTTTTGAATAACTATTAACAAATATATACATATATGTATATAGCAACAGTATCTTAAACTTTTTCAAAAAGTAAAAAAAGGCGCCAAATACACGCGCAACTCATATCTCTAGAAAAAGTATTACCATATTACTGTACATAAAAACTTTCTGTACAAACAATAATTGAAAGTATAAACAGGTCCTTTGTCGAGCAAAATAGGAACTTTATTAACAAAAAGTGCGATAATCCGCATTAATGACAC
>QVOA01017180.1:0-10555 GCA_014825685.1 Pseudomyrmex cubaensis | reverse complement strand
TTTTTGTGCAAACGGGATCTAGGCAAACGGAATCTGTACAACCGTCGATCTGCGCAAAAGAAATCTGTTCTATAGGAGCCCTGCCGAAACGTTCGGCACATAAAACAGACGTTTTATAATTGAGCGGCTGAATTCTCTTTATTTTGCATAGTCGTAATGCAGGTAATACATTTAAATCGTCTTTTCGAATCAAATATGTGCGTGTTTGTGCGCGTGTATTAATAAATATTCGACATCTACACAATTCTCTGCTAATGAGAAAAAAACAACAAAAACAGTTTTTATTATATAAGAGTTGTTAAGAGAGAAATAATTTATTAATCCTCGGTTTACATAATAATTGTTTTTTTACCAACATTTCGATAGTACATCAAGAATATGGTATTTGCATAATAGTTATTAAGAATATTTATGTAATTAATTTATTTTTTAAACTCGCAAATTTACGTAGACGAAAATCGCGTATTCTCGTGTGTTCGTAGCCAGTTTTAAACAGGTTAAAAAACAAGTTCCTGGTCTGTGGACCAGGATTAAGAAACCAAAAAAGAAACAAAGCTGTTACGACCGCCCGGAGTATAATAGCCGCGCTTCATTTCGGTGGAAAAAAGACAATTGCCTCAGAGACGACAAATACTTATATTTTTGCAAGCAGATAAAAAAAGATTTATAGCCCAAAGCGTATACGAGAACGCGACGAAATATTTTAAACAAAAAATAAAAATTTAAAATTCTTCTCAAACTATTTGCGCAGTTGAGCAGATTCTCGATAAAGCAAGGCACATTTATACAGATGTACATCGCGTGGGAAAGAATCTTTCTATTATTTTTACCTGCACATACATCCGCATAAATTTTCTTTCTTCACGTCTCGCGAATCACGATATTCATTTTTTGGAAAGCAATCTTTTATTATTCACATAATTATCGTTGTGTTTTTTTAAAAGTGATAATACACGCAAAGTAGCGGACTTAGGGATATGGCCACGATGGTTGATCAGGTCCCATTTTAGTTTTTTTTTTTTTACACACGTGCACGAACAGGCACACAACGCAAGTAATAACAATCTAGTCTAGTCCGAAATGTAGATTTTACCAATTATCGCATGGAAGAACGCAGACTCGATGTATCGTATGTAACAGCTTCTTGCGAGTGTTGATTATTAGCGTCGCCGCCGTGCCTATCGTCGAAAACGATTTGTGTAAGGCACGTTTAAATACCCTTTTCGTTAAACAATGATATGTCTGTTAGGCACGCAAGTGTATCCGCTGTTTGCGAATAATAAACGCGCGTCGCGATACAAGCAATGACGGCCGTAGAGATAAGAGTGAAGATACGAGGGAAGAACTGATATCCGTCTAATATTGAATCGTCACGAGGTTTCGCAAAGAAACAAAGATTTTTCGAAGGAAAGAGACAGTACGGAAGGCAGATTTTGAAGAAAAAACATTCGAGAGAGAAATATGTACAATATCATCTCTAGCAGATGAAAAAAAAAACTTGTAGAGATTTTTTTCTGCGTATTAAATATAAATTGTAAAGATCAATTGTTCACTTAACTTACCGCTTCTCGACTGAAGTTTGTGAAGCTCGTAATTATAACTCATGATCGATAATCTAATTGATGATTCATTTCAAAAAAATATTCATATAAAAGACGTAAGATTGTAATTCACGTTGTTAAATGTCCCGGTCAACTTACAGAGTGCGATAATCTTGTAAATCAACTCACTAAAATCTCTAGGTCACGTGTAACACGTAAATTCTTACAAATATAGAGAAAGCAACAACGATCATTGTAGTACGACAATAAATTCAGATAGAGCGATGACTCGCAACCGACGGATTGTATATATCGCGATCGAGACAAGTTTTGCTTGAAATAGCAAGAAGATTATTTACCACATGATCCTATAGCAAAACTTGGTTCTCTTTCTTTTTGCGCATACAAGATCCGTGATTTCGAAAACATTTATAAAAATTATTTACAAAAGAGAGGCGAAAAAGCGTGTACGTTTTGGGAAATATACCCGATAATATCACATTAAAAAAAAAAATAAATAAACAAAAAACTTGACGTTCTGAGTTTGAGAATTACATGATGAATCTTTTCCTCATGTGCGATCGGAGCGCATTATATTTTGATAAATACGACGATAAGATACCGCGATGAAAACAAATTTTCACGATTGAGAATGATCGTTTTGCAATTTCCGTGATTACGTGTGTATGTAAGGTTCGTACGCACGTTGATACGAGTGTCTCGATAAACCCCACGAGTTCGCGGAATGCGTCTCGCTTACATTTAGCGGAACGGTATAATTGGAATACCAATCACGATGGAAGATATCTTCTAACTGTTGTCTTATGTTATCCTTGGTTTGATGACCAACACTCTCGAACACGGTACCGATGCCTGAAATAAACATTGGCACGTTTTCCAAAAAGAAAAGTTGAAAAAAAAGCAATATACCTCACTGTTGTTACTCCAACTTGTCTTATTTGATTTTCGCATCCGCTAGCGTCGGGAAACAACTTACCGGCCGTGTCGATGAAGTAATCACCCGACCAGTTACTCGTTCCGATATAAGCCGCCCCGTCGGTGACCATGTATTTGTTGTGGTTCACCCTGGCGAACGGTATTTTGTCTAAGTGCGAATTGGTGGGTACGACAAACCGTCTCTGTAAAACAATAGATAAGGTTCTCTACAGGCGACCGCGCGTAGTTAGAAAAATGCGTTCACGCGAAGGAAAGGTAATATTCACCACTTCGATTTTGATGTTAGCGTAACTGCGTGTGAGATCCTGCAGGGATTTAAGAAAGTACGATTCGGACGGTCTCGAGTGTTTCCACAACGAGATCAAAAGCCGCACGTTTACTTTGCGATCAATCGCCGCCGCTCTTAGTGCGTTGTCTATTATAGGCCAGTATCTACAAACACAAATATAAAAAAAAACAAAAAAAACGCTACGTTCAACGGAAAGAACAAGAGAACGAATATATATAAAATATAACATTTACAGTGTGATAAATAAACAATTGTTAATAAACGTCTCAAATTATTATTTTTTCTATCTCGAATAAATAAAATACGTTTCGTTGTACGTACTTTATTTGTGCAGTGTATATCGTCAGCGGGAAATAATCCATTACCGAAATGTAAATGAACTTCTCCGCTTTAGCGATGCAGTGCAAAATCGCGTCTAAGTCGTTGCTTCTGCCCTTCGGCGAAAATGGAGGGGGTGAGCTCTGTAACGTTTTATTGTCGTATTTATTGTCTTTTTTTTTTTTTCACGGTCAGTTCTTAACGTCTATAAATACTGCTTTGTTACTTGTGGTTACTAACCGCAATAAATAATTTGTACTTGTTCTCCATGTATGAGAAATTCATAGGATTATCTATGTTTATCTTTGTGCTGAGGTAATCTGGCCATGTAGAAGGCACTTTACCGTCTTCGCCTAACTTCCAGTAAACCTATAAGAAGTGCAAGAATCGATAAATAATTGCGCGTGTATGCGTTTTTGTCGACTCGATTGCGGTAAATATATATATTGTTACGTCCTGAGACTCCACGGTTCCCATTTTCTCGCAACGCGACGCGCCGACATAATAAATTCCTTTTTTCTAAACAATAATTTTTTTTTTAACAATAAATAACACGAACGGACGTCGATAGGCGCGCAAATAAAAATCGTGTCGGCGCCCGAAAACAATAAGTTTACCTAGCGATACCCTAAAAATCCCATCTCGAAACGATAGCGAGCGGAAAATTTTTTATTCTTTAAACAGTCCGAGCAACTTTCCAACCCGGGTTATCTCACGGTCAAGGAATGGAACTCGTGAAAATTAGAGCAGCCTACACAAACAGAATTCCGTCGCCACGAGCAATAACTCTAAAATTTTATTAATCAACAAACATCTAAGGGTCCGGTTGGCGTGATCGGAAAACTAACACTCTCTCTTTTCCCTTCTCCGAAAAATCGGACGAGCCGACCGAAGCGAGAGATCGTCACTGATTGCGATCTCACGAAGTTTACCCGACCACTAATTAACAAATAGGAACTAGCAAAGCTCTTCCGCTCAAAACTTTTCCGATTGGGAGAGTCCTCGCTTACTCAAAATTGTATATAAGCCAGGACGTAACAATATCCGACAACAAATCTCTCTCTCTTACATCGAATATCTTAGCATAATCGCTCGCCAAGCAGGAACAGTTCAAGGCTACCAAGCCGAGTTCCTTCACTTGCGAGAGGGATCTCCAGTCCATGTTGGCTGAGCCGACGTACACGTGAGTGCGATCGATGAGCCACAATTTCGTGTGAAGCACACCACCTCCCAACAGTCCGGCGAAGTTTAAACTTCTCACCTGAATTCGAATTAAAAAAAAAAAAAAAAAAAACCAAACACCACATATGTTCATATTTATAACAAAATGTATGTGTGTGTGTGTTCACAAAAAAGAACAACCAACCTGTGCGCGAGCCTTTTTGGCTAAGACTTGTGTGTCTACGTTCGGAGACAAGCGGGAAGGAAGATTCTGTGCGATTTTCAGTGCGATCCCTCGATCTCTCCCGGCCTCTAGAAGCGCCTGAAACACCTGTTCACCCTGCGCGACAAATCGATACGCGTCGCTTATATATAGAAATTGAGAGACTGTATTTACGCGACCGCCGTACGCTCGATAAATCGCCGGTCTGACACACGCAATACTTGCCTCCTTGGCGCTGTCATCAGGAAACACATCTTCCCTCTTCATCGTCCAATAGAGCGACGCGATCTCGATGGTTTCCTGCGCCATTCCGATGAGATCCATCCAGGAATCGTAGATGGTCTCGTGACGCGGCGATTCGTCGCTGTAATTCATGCCCACGGGTATAGTCTCCACCAAGGATACGTTGCAATAGTCCATGCATATCGATTCTGAATCCGTCACGGTCGCGTTCAGCGCGTATTTCTCCGCGTGGTCCGACAGCGGCCACAGCACGACCAAGATGATTAGAATCAGAATGACCGTGATCGGTATGCAACTAGGTCTGCACCAACCTTCCCATCTTTGACAATACAACGTACGTATGATTGTAGTAAAAAAAATAAAAAAAATATATCTTGTAAAATTTTGTTTACATCATTTTAAAAGGAAACATATTTTCGACACGTACTTTGCATTCGCAAGAGGGTCGTCCATGTCGCTTCTCAACATAAATCCGGAGTGGTCCCATAACTCGAAATCATCGTCGCCGCCCCCCGGGGAGTTTACGTCCAGTCGTACATTCTCGGACACGGTCTGCAACGGCATTCATCACGCGTCACAATTCGTACGGTACAGAATAGACGCGATTTGACACTTTTTTTTTTTTCTAGGGTAGGCGCACGTCCACGCCTACCATTCCTGAACCGATTCCTGATTTGTTTGCTTCTAATGAGCACGTCGCAAAATCGCCGAGCTTGAAAGACGATTCGAAATCCAGATTGCGTGAGAAACAAATAAATGAGAAAAGTGGGCGTAAACCAATCCCCAAGTCAGTGCCCCGAACCAAATATGGAATATAGAAATGTCAAGACAAATATCGTTGCGAGATTGCACAAGTATTGATTTTATATATACGGTATTGGTTTGATATAAAATATTAAAAACAACGCGCACACGTGTTTCTGAGGTTTGATGTGAAAAACGAGATCGACTTTGTTGTCTCTCGCGTCGCTGTTTTTATATCCCGAGTCTTGAATTGTAGTCCAGCTGCACGCATCTGAATTACATCTTGTTAATATGGAAACGCACGGACTGCGTTGTTCGCTCTCACGTGACGAGAGAGAAAATGAATCATCTGCCAGATTAATCGGGATTTTCCCCGACAACAATAGAAAAAAATATCGCGAGAGAACGAAGATTTGTTTATTACGTGCTACTTCCAGTTAAAAATTATTTTTTTTCTCTTTCTGCCTTTCTTAAAATTAATTTCTTTTCTGGAGTAAAAAAACTCGGAAAGAAATACGACTGGTCAAAAGCAGTTCTTTTTTTTTTCGCACGACAGTTTCGACGATAGGAAAAAAAACAGGTCAGTAAAGAAATTCGAGCAGATCAATATCGTAAATTAGATGGGACGTGGCCGTCCCACGCGCGAATAATAAATTCGGCACACGTGCCTTTCCCGAGCTATTTCTTCCATAACAATGACATCAATTTTTTATGTGACTCGTCACCTAGAGTCTCGCAAAACTGAGATCTCATCTCGTAAGGCGACCGCACGTCTTGGTCACGAACAAAGACTCAGCGCGAGAATATTCATGGAAAAATAAAAAATGTATTTCATTTTCTTTTCTTTTTTCCCACGCACGTTGTTATCTTTCGAATGAAGACTCACCGACAATTTGTGCTTGAGTCGCGGCGCTCGGTTCTTGCGTTGCGGCAACAGGACAACCACATCCTGGTCCTTGTCCCGCGGTCCGGCGGTCGCGTATACCTTCGTGGCAGTAGTCTCCTTCGTTGACGACGACGTCGCCGGGGCGGTCGGTCCCCCGGCCGTGGAATATTTCGAGAACGCGACGTTATTCACATTATTGCTACCTCCGTACGATACGTTGTGCGTGTTATTCACCTCCACAGAGAGAAAATTGTTTATTTCCACATTGCTTGATTTGCTTTGATTGACAAATTTATCATTTTGTTTTTTTTTTTTTTTTCAACTCTGAGAGATGTATATTAAGAAAATACAATAACATTCGAGATATTAAATTAACTATTAAGAAACTGTATTTTCTTTAATTAATTATGTGTTCTGTCGAAATCTCTTCGCTTTTTTTTGAATTTCATAATCTATATAGAATGTCTTTTACGAATTAAATGTCGAGGACACTACAATAAAAACATACACGCGACAAAATTTTATTCCCCACATGTAATTTCACGGACATGCTTTAATAAAAAAAAAAAAATTATTTAAATGTGAGATAACTGTTGTTTGTATTTAAAGTCGAATATGTTGAAATAAAACTCTCTCTCTCTCTCTTTTTATTCTCATAAAAAAAAAAAAAAAAAAAAAAAGAGAGAGAAATTCACCGCAGCTTGAGAAATAAAACGTTTGTGACTAATATAAAGTAATCGTGACATAATTTATACCTATTTAGTAACATATTATTATTTTCGCGCTTCCGGAATAAATGATTAATTCAAACTGGAAATGCAAAACATTATTTAAATCAAACGTGGATTATAAATATAAAAAACATAAATTAAACATGAAGAGGACACATATATATCTTATCGGAATATAAATATGTACAAAGCGCTTCGGAATCAGGTTCTAGCTTTGTTATCATGTTTTATTGTGATTATCGCGTTGTAAAGTATTTCTTGCGCCTGTTACGGTGTAATTTGATATTGCGTGTTCAAATGATTAACCGTCCTGTTACCTGTATTGTTGAATAAGAGACTGTTTGCTAACACAGCAGCGAACTCACCTTCGATGCTGTGTTATTGTGTCGTTCTTATTTACAACACTTTCTCACCGAATACAAACGCTCACAAAAATAAAAACTTAATCAATGTTCACCTTACGTCAGGTATGAAAAATGAAAAATACCAAACGATAAAAATGTCGCAAACACACACACGTTCACTCTCACTTACTTGCACCAGGATGTGGCAGGCCTGCGACGCGATTTGGAACAGTCCGTCCTGCAAGTTCCGCCCGGTGTGCGCGGAACTGACACCACCCCCGCCGCCCATTTTCCAGCCGAAGAACGACATTTCGATTCGCGTCCGATGCACCCGCGCTCGCGTTTAATGCATCGTCGCGAGCTGCTCGCCGTCCTCGTCGTCGATCGAACTCGCGTGCATGCGGAGGCCGGCGTTTCCGTTGTCCGACTTTTGTTGCACCGTATCCGACGTCCGCATCGATATCTGTTCGGCGGAACAAAAAGAGAAATGTCATTTCCCGTCTTATGACCGCGCGGCACGTGGCGTCTGCGGCAAAAAAAAAAAGGAAAAAAAAGCAGCTTCGCGCGCGTCTACTTTAAAGTTTAATGCGCGCGCGCCCGCGCGAAGGTTGTGATCAGCTTTGACGGCGAGACTTTTTTCTTTTTCCATTCCAACAATAAAACAACACGTGAGATAAGCTCGCGGAAACTTTCTTTTATTCTAATAATAACGCGCGGCGACGCTACTATTTTTGTTTGCTTTGTATATCCTTCGGAGCATGATCGAAAACAATGACGCGACAACAATAAAAGTTTCTTTTTCTCAAGGATACTCGGAATAATAAGAGGAATATGTGCGCACGGAAAAGAAAGCATACATAAATTAAATAATGTGTTTTATCGAACCGCTCAATCTTTTTGGCTACGTAAATGTTCTAAAAAAAAAAAAAAAAAACAATCTTCGTGTGTCATGAATTCTCATTATCCGAAAGTTCCAAGGTTATCGAAAATCAAATCATTCTCGGCGAACAGACTACTCCCGCACGCGACATGTTCGGCTTTTTAATTAAAATCTTCTGAGCGTTCGTTGCGCTTCTTCTAAGTTGCAAAGAGACAAATTTCTTATCGCTTTTGCTTGAGAAAAAAAAAACAAATGCAATTATGCGCATATCGTCGACAAGAGCGATAAAAAAAAAACGGATGTTTGAGTCACATTTGCGACAATCCCGACTCTCGTCCTATTCAATCAACGTTTTTTTAAATGTCCTTCGCGACTGTAAATGTTTCAACCCGAGAAACACGCGACGTCTGTCTCTCTCTCTTTTTATTGTCGTTTTATTTTTCCTCGTTTTTATCAAAATCGATTAGATCGAGTTTGTTGCCGGGACGACGATCAACATTGGGGCGCGCGGATGACAAACACCTTCCACCTTCGGCGCGCGGAAGAAAGAAACGATCGAAAGTTCTTCCATGCCGCGCGAGGCACCTGCGCAGATAACGTCCTCGTAGCCTCAATAACATTCCGATTGATAAAGAGAGACGCGATTAACTCTCTCACGTCCTATATATATATATATATATCTCGTCCTTCGACCTATTTTCTACGATAGCTGATGAATATTCGTGTGTGTTACATACATATTCAAATTTGTACCTCACACATGTTAATTTCTTTCATTCGTAACGCGAGTTTAAAACTGAATTCTGATTAATTTGAAAATTATTCACTCGTAATAGCGAAGTGACACTTGACATTTTACAATTGTACAAATTTAAGCAATGTATGTGCGTGTGTGTTGCAAGCACGTTAAATGATTGAAAATATTCTTTCGTAACAACGCGACGATGAGTAATAAATTGAACAAAAAAAGTTACAACACGACAAGCGCTCTTGAAAAAGCAACATAATCGATTGCGTGAATATTTGTAGTTTGTTTTTATCTGATATCTTTCCAAGTTAATGGACGTCATCCTTTTTTTGAAGAGAGCAGGACACACTCACGTGTTCGTTGCACGCCTTCATCGAAATATCGTCATGATTTTTCTCTAACCGAACGACTTCAAGTGCGCGTACGATTTTTCATCTCAAAGCGAAAGACACATAACGCGCACACGAGGATTGCGCTTATCGCACACGAGTGATCGAACCGATCGACGACCGAAAAAAACCGAGCACGGAAACGACACAAATGACAAAAGTATGCGAAAGCGAAAATACCGGCGATTAGGCGAAGGACGCGCAATTAACGATACGACACGAAATGAATCAATTGTCGGCGCGTCTCGATTGAGCGCGCGCTCCGAGACACTTTCGGCGGCGACTGTTTCGTTCGATCTGTCATCATTGCGAGCAACACACACACGGGAGAGAAACATGTCGTGCATGCGCGCGGAGCATCCTTCGGTGCGATTCCAGCGAGAGCGAAATATTTTCGTCGATACACGCCTTCATTATCGATCACAGAGAAGGTTTTTCCGCGCGCGTTCCCGCCGCCGTATCCTCGTACACGTGGTTTATCTTCGTCCGCACCGTCTCCCCGGGAATACGAGAGTGTTCCCACCCTCCTAAAAAAAGGTTTCAAATTAGAATATCGGTTGGTTTTTTCTTATCGTTTTTTTGTACGTCTTGGCATTCTTTTGCCGGGTCACTTTCTTTCGGTCTCTTTCTTTCTTTCTCTCTCTGTCTCTCTCTCACCTTTCACCAAATTTATGATTTCAGTTTCTATGGGTAAGTAAAAAAATCGGTGATCGATGGTTTCTCGGATCGTCCGGTTGGCCACAAAGGAAAATCGCAAAATTATTGGACTCTTGTCGCGCATCGCCACATTTCTTATTCTCCCTTCGTTCTTCTTTGAATATTGCGTTAACAATGCGTTCTCGTAAATTGTTACACTGTTTTCTTTTTTTTACCCCCTCTTTCTATTTTTTGCGCGACCGTCTTCGAACGTCTCTCTGAAATCCGCTCACTTCATTTTCGATTTTGGAACTGTTAGCAAGTATAGCAGCTAAAAAAGCTCCCGGACCAGCTCCCAACCGAGAGTTGACAGAAAGAGAGTTGCACGAGAAAGAGAGAGAGAGAGAGAGATGCGTGAGTAAGTTATTTTCGAGTGTATAAAAACACAGATATTTTATTAATTTT